>JARHVA010000085.1:2047500-2217500 GCA_037957365.1 Torreya grandis
TTATCAAGCCCCACAAGGTAGTCAAGAGGATTTAGCAGCCCACATCATTGAAAATAAGATCAAACTTGAGAATTTTATTAGGACATTAAGGGTTCCCTATGAAAAAACCCACATTAAATTTCTCTGTAAAACACATTACAAAAATGATTAGGTGAAATTGACACATTAACAGGTCAAATTGATAGGTGGGTTGAGTATAGAAATAGATGTAGGGCATGTTATTCCAAGAAATTGTTTGTAGTCGCTATGATAGATAAACACATAACCAAATCCTAATTTTTTCCCCTATTCAAAGATGGAAAAATTGGTGTGTCACTAGATGTGATGGCCAAATAGATTCCAATCCACTAGTGTACTAACAATTTGATCAAACATAATTTTTAGGATTGATTAATGGTGGATGGTCTTTGATCACCCACCTTGAAACAATAATGAGATATTGATGTATTTTTTCAAAAAAATATATTGTGAGTTTATGTTTAATGAAGTTATAAACTATTTTGATTTATCAAAGTTCCAAGACAGAGGAAAGGGCTCTACATAGGATAGGTTAGGTGCATGGCATGCACCTAATTATCCTATGAGAGTATGTATCAACAAACCACATCCTTCTGATATATTACCCTCTACAATCAATGAAACTATAGAGATTTATATTTTTCATGCACTTAAGGTGATTACTAACACCTTAATTCAACATATGAGCCAAACTTCCTATACTCTCATTAGGGAAGGTGGACATCGTGAGGCTTTGTCTAGTGTTACTACATGATGAACTCACTATTAATGATCATGTGGTGTTATATGAATTGGACTTGAGGAGGAGAAGGATATCATGAAGCCCACTCATGGTAGTATTTTTGTGGGCCTAGATGATATCAATCTCACTAAGTTTCAACCATCTATATTTTATCTAGTCACCTTGGCTACAACTTCTTGGGTATATTTGATATTTTATTTATTGTAAAAAATTGTTAGATTTGTTAAATTTCAAATAAATTTACAATTTAAAAGGTAATAATTATTTTTCATGTAGAAAGATCAATAATGTATATGATTTGTTTATGTTTAAATAGGATTTTGTATGCCACACAAGCACATGTGTTATTGCTACTATGCATGTATATACCTATATAGAGGTGATTTTTAAGGATTAAATAATTTTATGGTTCATTGTACATGCTTGTTGTTGTTTGTGTGTGTGTGTGTGTGTGTGTGTGTGTGTGTGTGTGTGTGTGTGTGTGTGTGTGTGTGTGCCAAAGTGACTAACAATGATATTTTGTCTATTTAGTTGATGACCACACTAGATACTCCACCATCTATTTAGGTGGGATCAAATGTAGGTGTTGCTATTGTGATTTAATTTGTAAAGCAACTCACTAAGGTACATGAGAGTTAAGTGTAAATATGGATATGTGTTTTATAATTTTCCTTTGTACATGTGAAAATAGATGATGCATAAAACAATTATCTATGCAGACTCCTTTGGTGATGTCTTTTGGTCTTGTTGAAATGATTAGTAGGCATGATGTGGTATAACTGATAATTTAATTTGTAAAATTTCTATTATATTTCAATGATTTAGTCAATTGGCTTAAATGTTTATGAAATAATTTTGAATTTTTATTATATATATATATATATATATATATATATATATATATATATATATATATATATATATATATGTTTGCAGGGATCCAACCATTACATTGTCATGAGCATGTCACCAAATCCTATTGGTGATTCATTTCACACTCTTGTTCACCATCATGAACCTAGCATTGACCCTGTTGAGCACCAGTCCCAAATTAACCATGACCATCAGCTTATGGTAAGTGCTCCTATGAATATATTTTTTTACCATTTTAAAATATTAACTTGTTAGTTTTTTAAGTATCTTGTTCTAGTACATGTAAATTTTATGACAATATTTTCATATGAATACTTGGAGCTTTAGGCAAATTTTGTGTGGAAGAGGATTCATAGTCAAAAAAATATGATACCTCTAGTTGTGAACAAGGCATCTAAGGGAGAGGATTATACAAGGAAAAAAAAGGTAACGATGCATTTTGATGATTAGGATCATGTCTTATGAAATTGTTTTGTATGCCTATATGACTTGATGTATAGTTGTTTGGCACTGTATGCCTATATGACATTGACCAGGGATATTTTATTATGTTCACATTTTTTACCCCTTTATATGGATTTTATGGATATATTATATATACATATATCATTCAAAATTTCACTTTTTAAATATTCTCATTGATTTCAAATTTTGGATTTTGTTATAATTTATTACATATTCTATTAAATGTTCATGAATAATTATGTTACAAAATTATTTAAAAAGGTGTGATAAGTGATCATGATGCAAATAAACCTCTCTTAGATATACTTACCTGGTATCTTGATGTTGTGTATCCTCATTCAAATTAAGTCTCTTTATTATTTTATGAACATCCTTGATATTATCAAGGTTATCTCATTTCCATAATTTGACCTCTATCCGTAAAACACAAACAATATTGTTAGGTCTTTTCAACTAGACATATAACTTATAATGTTCTTTATTTGATCTTGGTATCAACTCAAATGCTTATAGATTTATCAGGATTCTTCCACACTTTCTAATTTTATCTGAATCTACCTATATCTTCAATAATCCTCTTTTATCAGTCTTCAACTAGAAAACAATATTCTACCCTTTACATAGTCCTTTAGGCCTTGTTTTAAGGTTTGTTAACTTTTATAATGAAGGATTTAAAAAAAAAAAAGGCACATTATGACTTGGAATGGGTTTAATATATGATTAAGGTGATTTTTTACTCAAATAACCATGTTTAAAACTAATCCTAGACTGGTTCCTTTAGGAAAATATAAAAATACTAACTTTTTTTTAGTCCTGTCAAGACCTTGACAAACAGGTTTATCATACTAAAATAGTATATTTTCTCATTAATCATATTTTTAAAGCCTTCATTAGAGTATTAAAAGTATATTTACCTATTTTAAATATGTTTCAACCTCCAATTCATCCAAAAACCTACCTTAAGACTAATCAAGGCAAGTACAACATAAGAGGAAGACTAGATAATTTGGCATGAGTTGTTAAGTTATTGAGTATATTAAGGTGCATAAATATAAAGAAACCAAGTTTATAATATTTTTTTAATGTTATAAGCTATGTAACACAAATTCAAGAGAGTGGAAATAGGGATGAAGGTCCATGAAGGCAAGCTTTGAAAAAAAGGAGGTAGGAGTGTGTAACATAGGTGTGAAGGATTATGTATGTGTTTTGAAGAAAATAAATGAGGAATCCTTCCTTCAAGTATTAAAGGTTTGGTTTCATATATTACATAATTTCATTGAGTTATGTTGATAATTTCAATCTTTATTTAATTCATTTTGTGATGATTCATAATGTATGTAGGCTTAAGAAGGTGAAAACAAGGTTACACAGTCATCTCTAAGGAGTATTTGGTGAGTTTGAAGTTTATTTATGGTTTAAAATCATCATATAAAATTGGAGAAAATTTCATATATTATTTTCCAACCCAAAACTTCCCATAACAAGTCTCGAAAGTGAAGTAATCATAAGAAAAGTATTATTAAACTTGTCATAGTCTTAAAACCTTAGAATTTGAAGGGAAATAGTCATGTTATATATGATTTCACGTTTTAAAGTGATAAAATTAAGATTATATAAGGTGATTAGGGTAAAGGAAAACTAAAAAAAACTTTATTTTTCCTTTACATCCTTTTTAAATATTTAAATTTTATTTTATATCCTCTCGGCCTGTTACGAGTCTTATAAATCCTGGGTTAAAATATTAGCCACTAAAATTCACATTGCAAGAAAACTAACCATAAAAAACCTAAAAATTGGTGATCAGGTATATTTTTATTTTATTAAAGTTATGAAAGTGGTTTTTAATCAATTGGAGGTGTAAATTGGAAGTTATAGCTGAAATATAGTCTATAAAACTAGTGGTTTTGGTCCAAAAACCCTATAATAGTGGTCTAGAAGAGTTTGGAGGTCAAATAATAATTGTAACTTGATAAGTTGAGTGTATTTATATGAAATATGATGATTATATCCTTAATAATAATCAATTATTAAGATTTTATATTATATAATTGAATAAAAGAGCAACTACGCCCAATTTGACCTACTAGCCTTTTGAGACATTTGATGTATATTCAGATAAAACAGAGGGAAGGACCATGAAAGTTGTATTGTTCCATATTTTTTATGCTATAAGATAGTCAAGGAATCCATTAAAATTTTTGTATGAATCCTAATACCAAATTGAACTTCATTGTAGCCTTGTAACTTTTTGGGTGATATGTTTGTAGAATTATCTGATAAGGGAGATGTACTCATTGTAGTGCTTACAGACATGTAGAATACTATCTATAAATCTTGATTTTATGTATTTATTAAATAATTAGGATATATATTGATAAAAACCAAAGTGATAAACTATGTATAAGGTTGTAATAAGTTATATTTGAAGACTTTAAGTTGATTTTAAGATTTGTGAAGTCTTAGGGAGGAAAATATCATATTTGTACAATTTATAGACCTATATCTTGCAGTGTAAAACTTATTTTAAGTATTTATGAAGAGTAAAATCCTATTATTATGTTTGATAACATTGAGAGTGACTCAATAATTCTATTAAAATACTTTGAATTTTGGATGTTTAATAATCCTAAGAAGGTGAGTGATAAGATCTATGATAAAGTCAAGAAAACACTATATTCTCTTTGTTAAGTAAGGATGGAAGTTATTTGCAGATTCAAAATATTCTTAATAGAATGGGAAGAACCTTATGAAATTATTATAGGTATGAGATAACAAAAAAGATTCATTTAAGAAGATTTAAAAGTTAGTATAAAACAAGATATTCCTATAGGGATAAGGATTGATAAGGCAGTTTTAAGATTTATTGAAAGAATCTTGGATGAATCTATTAGTATAAATCATGAATAATGGATTCTTATAATATTATTGTGAATATCAAGACTTCTTAAAATTATAAAATTAATTCCTTAAAGGAAATTACAAACTATTCTAATCAAGAAGACCTATTTTAGTAAGGAAGCCCTAAACAAATTAAAAAAATGGTATAGAATAAAGGTATATAATAAGCTAATTTTGTGTTTCTAAGGATTGGTATAAGGTAAAGTTAAAAAGAAGACCTTTGTAACTTTATTTGTATCACGTAAAGATAAAGGTTTTGATTGATATCATTATTGTGAAATGTCTTACCAAAACACTTTAAACCTCTTCTAAAACCTAAAGGACATTATATTTTAACCTTATATGAATTTCTGCAATATTTTTATGGTTATATTTCACGTTATGATAGTTCTAGTTGATGCACCTAGATTCTTATGCTTTCTAGGCTAGTAACATGCTCAACTAGAGTCTTAAACCAACTATAACACCTTTACTAAACTACTTTATTATTTATAATGGATTATAATATCCCTAAAAGTGTCATTTGAATCAAGTAACATGTTTTTCACTTCCTAAGGTTTTATTTTTTTCAAGAAGAATTGAAAATAGAAGGTTTTAAGCCTATCTACAAGCCTGCAGCCAATTTTTTAAAAATAACTTGAGTTATAGGAACCTTCAAGAAATGAAACCTATTTCAACACATTCCAAACATATTACCACACCTTTATAGAAAATTTAAACTTATTTTAAGGGATATTTTTTTATTTATGGAGGTTTTTGTGTTCTAAATAATTTAAGGATTTTAAGACTATGTCAAAACAATGAGTATGAATTCCATGACAAATTTGATGTTTAAGACTATATTGGAGAATTTATGATGGGGGGAGACTATTCACACCTCATATATCCATATAACTTACTATTATCTCTTTTTCAATCTTCAAACATGATAAAAGACTAGTTTTTGTTGATTGTCAAACCTTGTGTACTGCCTTTTCAAACCTACAAGAACACAATAAACATGAAAAAATATTACTTAAAGATAACATAAATATTTAATTAAAAGTAATGAAATCTTGGTATTGAAACAATAACCTCAATAAATTAGGATTTCATTGATTATAGTATAAATTGAGTTATAATAATTCTTGATAAAACTCTATCTTAAGAGATTTTTATCCTTTAATTGAGTTCTTGAAGTTTGGTTATAAAACTTAAATGTGGTTATTAACCTCTAAGACCACATTATTGACATTCAAGTATGCCCGGTTAGGGGATAGAGCACCCATTCCAACTTCAAGATGATATTTCCCTAGATGCAAGATGTAAGCTATAGTTAAAGATCTATATGTTCGGGGCCTCGTGGATAAAAAATGGAATCACCACCATGTTAAGAGTGTATATTAACCTATATTACCACATTAAAAACATCAGAGTACACTTTATTAGGAGCTAGAGCACCTATTACAGCCTCAAGATGGTATTTCCTTAGATGTAAGATGCAAGACGTAGTTGGAGATCTCTATCTTCAGGGTCTCATGATTGAAAATGTCATCACCATCATGTTGGGGGTGGAAAATAACCTATATTACCACATTATTTGCATTATATTACTCCTAGTTAGGATATAGATCACCCTTTTTGACCTCAACATGGCTTTTCCCTCTAAGGCAAAATTGTTGTTTTTTAGGCAAACTTTGGATAGGCATAAAATGAAAACCATAAGTCATATCCATGAAAAAAAAGAATGGTCAAATGTGTGTCAAATTCCTCTACTTGAACCATTAATCCCTTTGATCTTAAATCATCAACAAACTCATGGTAGAGGATTTAGTGATCAGTTTTAAAATGTAACTTTTATGTATTAATAGATAATGCCTTTGATTGCAATAGGCATTTCCAATTTTGGGACCTCCGATTCAAAATCCATCACTTCCAACATCTTAGTATGTGAAATTTACATGTGTTACCATCTCCATGGCCTAAAAATCCATTTTTCTACCCTTTTTTACAATAGTTCTGGCCTCAAACAATATTGATAAGAAATGTTGTCAAGATGCAAGCCGTAATTAGAGATCTCTATCTTTAGGGCCTAAAAACAAAAAAATATAATAAAAACCAATTTTGGGTGATTATTAACCTCTAGGATTGCATTATTGACATCTAAGTACACTTAGTTATGAGATGGAGCACCCATTCCAACCTCAAGATGATATTTCCCTATATGTAATATGCAAGTTGTAATTGGATATCTATATCTTTGAGGTCTCATGGCTAAAAAATAGAATAAAAACCATGTGGAGGTGGTGATTGACCTATATTAATTCATTATTTTCATTCAATTATGCTTGGTTAGGAGACAGAGAATCCATTTTGGCCTCAAGATGACATTTCCCTATAAGGCAAAATTATTATTTATTAGGCAAACTTTGGATAGGCATAAAACAAAAATTGTAAGTCATATCCACAAAATAAAAGAACTATCACATGTTTTTATAAGTCCTATAAATACACCCTATATAACTCATATCATAAATCATCAATGAACTTATGTCAGAGGATTTAGTGATCATTCCTAAAATGTAACTTTATGTAATTAAGAGATAGGGTCTTTGCCTCCAATAGACATTTCTACTTCTAAGACCTCCATTTCAAAATACATCACTTCCAATAACTTAGGATGTGTAATTTACATGAATTACCACTACCATAGCCTAAAAATCCATGTGAATACCCTTTTTTTGCAATAATTCTAGCCTCAAGCAACATTGACAAGAAATATTATCAAGATGCAAGTTGTAATTGGGGATATCTATCTCTAGGGCCTCATGACTAAAAAATGGCATAAAAACCACATCAAGGGTGGAAATAAACCTCTAGGACCCCACTCTTGGAATCATAATACACTTGGTTAGGAGATAGATCACCTATTTTGACCTCAAGACAATATTTCCCTAGATTCAAAATACAAGCTATAGTTGGAGATCTCTATCTTTGGGGCCTCATGGATAAAAAATGGCATGACCAACACATAAAGGGTAGTTATTAAACTCTAGTAACACATTATTGGCATCTGAGTATGCTTGGTTAGGAGATGGAGCACCTGCTCAGCCTCAAGATGACATTTCCCTATAAGGTAAAATTATTGTTTTCTAGGCAAACTTTGGACATGTGTAAAATAAAAATTGTATATATAAACCACAAGAATGGTCAAGTGCATGTAAAATTCATATAATTACAACTTGAATCCATTGAATTATAAATCATCAATGAAATTTTGGTACATGATTCAATGATTATTCCTAAATAACAAATTTTATGTAATTAAAAGATAGGGTCTTTGCCTCTAATATACATTTCTGATTCTGGGACCTTTACTTCAAAATCCATCACTTAAAACACCTTGATATGTGTAATTTACATGTGGTCCCATAGCCACAGCCTCAAAATCCATGCAGATACCCTTTTTTCAATAATTTGAGTAGCATCAACAAGAAATGTTATCAAAATACAAGCCATAGTTAGATGTATCTATCTCCAAGGCCTTGTGACTTAAAAATAGTATCACCGCCACATTGGGGGTGGTGATTAACCTCTAGGACCCTATTATTGGCATCCAAGTATGCCTAGTTAAGAGATGGATAACCTATTCTAGCCTCAAGATGACATTTCCCTAGATAAGGTAAAATAGTCAATCATCAAAATGAATCGAAAGCTTCTCTTAGCTTAGAGAATATGTAACTCTCTACTAAAAATTCTAGCCATGTGATTGTGGAAGATAATTTGACACCAATAACCTACAAAAAATATGCCAATATGTAAATAAATTTAAATTTATATATAATACCTAAGAAACAAATAAAATTTGATAAAATTAAACACATTTGCATTTGAGAAGTCAACATACCTTGGGAGTTCAATCTAAGGAACCACTTGGATTGGTTATATTATTTATAGTAGAAATAATTGCTTCATGATTAGATTCATGAACCTTCCATAGATTCCTTTTTAATGGCCTACCCTAATATTTGTGTAACTGAACATTTGTTTCAAGAACCAAATTTGAATAGTGGAGTATCTTCCTATGTAATTTTTAGTCTTAAAATAACCATACATTTCAATTTTTGATAGGATAACATTAAAGCCATGTTCTAGTAACTACCATAGACCCAATGGGATAGTGAATGTTTTCCCCATCTATGACCATAAAAGTCAATTTTTATTTTTCCTGTTCACATTGACACAAGTAGTAGTTTATCTCCTCATTATCCTCATCTATAATAACTGAATAAACATGCCCTCATCAGAAAATAAAAAATTATTTAATAACATGATATACTTATTTAATAACATGATATTTACCAAATTTAGTGTATGAAACACATGTTAAATATATGGTACTTGGTTTCAATAGATCAAATACATGGTCAAAGTCATGTAATGATGTCAGACCTGTAAGTTGTAATGTTGGTGGAACATGATAAGTGTCAATTGGAACTATAGGCCTAAAACTCCATTCATCCACACATTCTTGTGACTTACACTCATTCCAAAAAAATTCAATGCATGCATAATAAAATCATGCCATGTGCCTCGTATGAAATGTTTAAAAACCTATGTTTGAGCTATGAAATAAGTTTAACTCACTATATCTTGTTACTATCATAAAATATTCATCGTTTGTTAATTTTTCATCTTCCATTAGCCAAAAATATTTAAAAATAGTGTAATTTTTTTTATCACCATGGCCCATATTTTACTTACACCATTCAACTATATTTTTTGCATCTATCAAATCAGTGAGCTCTTCAAACTTCAAATCCTCTCTTGAAGATGCTATTTTGACACATGTTCTTACATTATCATGCTCATATTTTCCATAACATACTTCAGAGAAACTCCAAATATGTTGTACACTAGTGGTCACATGCATCTTACTCAAATAGAAGAACATTTGTGTATTCTTAAATTATGACATGCAGTTATTTAACCAAATATAATGTTGATTGAAAGTAATGTTACTTTCACTCAGATTTCCTTCAAACATTTGAAAACTACCTTGCCCATTCTCTAAATAATATCTTTGATCATCATTGACATGTAATTGGTACTCCCTTAATATTTTTTGATCATGCTCTATATTGTCATGTGAATGTATGAATGCTATATGCACAAAAGGGAAACCTATACTAAATTTTAGTATTATGACTAAACCTCTCTTTGTGGATACAATGTGTAATTATCTAAAAAATCAACTACTAAAATATTATTACCAAGTGGGAATGTGTCCTTACTTAACTTGAATTATTCATCTAGACATCGAGCTTTGTGTGTGTGCCTTGCATATTCATATACAATTTCCTCCCTAAATGTGTCCATAAATTTGGAAACAGGTATTTGTTTTGTAACAATATCACACCTTTTATATTCCTTTATATATTTTAGTTGATGTCACTAATTTATATTTACTAAAACCAACCAATTATTATACAACTCTGTCTATACTCTCCTCATGGGTACAATTTTTTAATTTTGGCAATCCACCACAAATGTTGTAAGTTCTATCCAAACATGCCTTGTTATAAAAAAATTATCCATTTGTTCTTTCACAAAAATGTTTGGAATAAATTCTCTTGCTCATTTTTGTAGGGCTTCCACTTCACAATCCTATAAAATGTTGTTAGTATGAAAACTATAGTGAACATAATGAAAAATATCATAATGCATCAAAAATTCAACATGTTGCCTAAAACAAGAAGTAGTGCACGTGTGATTTATGTTCACATAGAAGGGTTTAGCCATTTAAAAATATCTTTGACTAATAAAAATTTATGGATTTTTTTTAACAAATTTAGAATACAGTTGTGTTTGAGTCATATCCAAAAAATATTTAGGATGTGGTTCACAATTACAAGAACCAACCCTTCTTTTTACTACATCTTTAATATTAGGTGATACCCTTGTGTTATCTTTCCAAAATTATACAAGTAAATCTTTTAGGGCATTGGATATACCCTTGTATTTCTATGGAAGTCTACCAGATAATATTCCCACAAGTCATTATTACCTGCAACATCAAGTCTTCTATGTCTTCCAATTGCTTTCATTAATGTTTTTCTATTTTTGTGTAATGTTTGACTCATTTGTCTAATCAGTCATTTCTTCTTTATTTGACAACTTACCAAAGAAGTTTTAATAACATGTCGATCAATGTTACCATCTTTGGTGAATTTCTTCGCACCTACTTAATGGTATGAGTTATGAAAATTTTCAATAATTTCCTTGTTTACACCATCAATATTAGATGTTCTTAGTCCTAAGGTGTTCATTGTAAGTCTCATCTTAATCACTTTAATCAATGTAACAAACAATTTCCATCTTTGAGTTTTATTTAATTTTTCAAGGTGCAAGTCCCAAATTCTTTTAGCTTTTCTTCTCATATGGAAACTGGAGTTGCAAACAATGGCTTCTCAAGATGGAGCTATGTGATTTAAAATAGTTTGATGCTTTTGCCAAACAATTCAGAGAATTGGCATACGAAAGCAAGAGTTTTTCATCCATTGAGATTAAGATCAAGTTTTTGCATGCCCTACCATATAATCTCATTGATAGAGTTATTTCTTATATTGATCTTAAGGGACTAACAATTGAAGATCTCTCTCTCTCAGATGTGATTGATTTTTCTAAATAACAAGCTATGTGCTTAGTCTCTAAGACTAAGTCTATTCAAAAACTCACTAAGCATCAAGCCTCTCAAATTGCTCCAGCTTTTCTCAAAATAGCCCCATTTGGCTGTTGGCCATTTGTATAGCCTCGCAAACAACAAAAATAGCATCACAAGCATCTCTCCTTCTAGCATCACTCTTTTCCATGCAAGCATTCCTATGCACCTCCTCATCATTTCCTCAAGAAACGATGAACTGCCTGTCCTCTTTCCAAACATCCTATTTTCTACATCTATTGCAAACCTGGCCATATTGCTCCTTAATGTCACTGTAAAAATCCTATAGTTAAAGTTGTATTCACCTCCAATGCAGTCTCATGGTAGGATATTGTTTATTTTGATGAAGATCTTTATTTAAAGGATGACATTTATGAACCAATTCTAGATGATCTCCCCGAAGCTGATTCAGAAGACAATAATGATGTAGATGCTCTCGAGTCATTAGCCTATGAATTGGAACAATCGCTAACCAACATGTAATGCCCATGGTATCATCCTCGACACCATGATCATTCACAGCTACATTATGAAGCACATGGAACTTGGTCGAGACATCACCAAGAAGTACAAGAAAGACCAAAAAGACCAAGGACCAGAGGATATTCTAGAGGAGAAGGAACATCTAGAGGGAGGCAGCCCTCCATGCCAAGAATACCACCAACATTGCAAAGATCTCAGCATCCTCCTTTGCAATTTCAAAGATCTTTCAAGCCCAGTGACTCTTGGATCAAAAACAAATTCACTAGCAAAGATTGTCCAAGAGAAATTTCAGCACCAAAGATCGAGCCACAGTGGGATATATTATTGCCCACAGAAGATAAAGAAGAGGATGAAGAAGTAGAAATCTCTTTCTAATCAGACCAAGATTACTATTTAGGAGAATGTAGTAATCTCTAAGAAGAAGAAGAAGAAGCAGAACCAGAAACTAAAGACATCCACACTGAACAATCTATTGTTTAGGTACCAGGGAGACAAAAATTGGTATGTACTAGTATTCCTCCTTTAGAAATTCCACAACCAGCTTACTTAACTCAGCTGATTAATGGAAAGTTTGCCCTGTTTATCACCTTAGAAATCAATGGCAGATTGGTAGATGCTCAGATAGACACAAGAGCCTCTCTCTCTTTCACAAAATCACAACTCATCCATGATTGGAAGACATTGGATGATACTCTGGCTTATAAGAGCTTAGATGTCCAAGGGAACAGTTTTGTTTGTAACAAATATAAACATCAGCAGACCCTCAGGATACAAGATAAAATCTTCCATGTTGACTTTTTTGCTTTGGATAGAATGTCTATAGATATTCTTCTAGGCGATGCCTTTATCGACAAATACTCTCCTTATGGTTCTACCACTAAGAGTATCATGTTTACAATAGAAAATGAAAGGCTTAGGATTCCTCACCTCATCTATGCCACTAAATAATTTCCAAGCTCAATGACTCAAATACCAGAGATATTAATCCCAGCTGATATCCAAGCAATAGGAGAAAATATTAAAGCCACTATTTGTTCTGACAACCCCCAATAGTTCTGGTCAAAATTTATGCCTGAGATGGACATAAAAATCCTCGAAGGTAAACATATGAAAATTGGGAAAAAGATCCCAATACTAGCTTAGGATTATACCGATATGGAACTCCAGATCAAATAACTGGAGGCTAATGGTTTTATTGAAAAATCAACTTCCCCTTTTTGCTATTATGCTTTTATGGTTAACAAACATTCTGAGCAGAAAAGAGGAAATAAAAGAATGATTATCAATTATCGACCATTGAATGTTATTACACAGCCATTTCCATATCCAATTTTAGATAAAATTTGTCTATTGGAGAAAGTTGTAGCATGTAAATACTTCTCCCAATTTGATTGCAAATCTAGCTTTTATCAGATCATAGTCAAAGAAGCTGATAGGGAAAAGATAGCATTCAGCTGCCCTTTTAGCCATTTCTAGTGGACAGTGATGCCTTTTGGCTTGATGAATGCCCCAGCATATTATCAAGCTCACATGGATAAAATATTCCAAGGCACTTCTAATTTTGTGTGTGTATATATTGATGATATATTAATTTTTAGTAATTCTCTCACTAACCATGCTACTCATCTCTCCAAATTCTTTCAACTGGCTCAAGATGCAGGAATAGTACTTTTAGAAACAAAGATTCAGTTATGCAAAACTGAATGCAATTTCCTCGGAATGGTAGTATGAGATTCCAGACTATAGATATAGCCACACATTAAAGAGAAGGTCATCAATTTTCTAGAGAAGCTAGATAAGTCTAAGCTTCAAGCATTTTTGGGACTATTTAACTATTTAAATAGTTTTTATCCTAATTTTGGTGGAGACAGGTTTATACTTCAAGAACTCCTCCAAAAAAAGAAAGCTTTTTGTTGGGAAGAAAAACATACTGCAGCCATTCAAAAGATCAAATCTATGGTTGCTTCACTCCCAGAGCTTCACATCCCAAAATCAAATTAGATGAAGGTTTATACTGATGCCTCTGATATTGCATGGGGAGGAGTACTTGTTTGCTTATATAACAATAAAGAATTCATTTGTGAATTTTCTAGTGGATTTTGTAGTACTAATGTTTTAAAATGGATTTCTTTTGATAAAGAAATCTATGCTGTAAAGAAATGCCTTGAGAAGTTTATGTTAAAACTTCTCCATTTGCCTCATTTTGTTGTAATTACTGACTGTACTAGATTTCTGACCTTTAAAGAAAAGGATCATGGTCAGAAGGATGGTCACGATAAATATGTTAGATGGCAAGCATTTTTTAATCAGTTTAATTTTTTAGTAGAACACATTAAAGGTACTAATAATATTCTTGCAGATTGGCTTAGCAAAAATCCTCCAGCTACACTTATGCATCAACCCATTCCTGGTTTTAACTTAACCAAAATTTACAATCAAGAATTTCCTTCTTTGAATATCCTTGTCCAAGAATAGGTTCTTCGTGAAGGGTTGCATCCATGATATACAAGGATTTATTATGCAGCAGGACAAGATCTACAAATGTCTTCAGCAGCTACTATCCAAGCAAATCACCATCAAAATTCTGGAGTCATCTTTATTGAAAGATTAAATAGTGAATTTCTTTACCATAAATTCATTGAATTATTAAAGCATCCATTGTGGACATGGTTAATAAAAATCAGGTCTCCATTTAATGAACACTTATACCGGTGGATTACCAGGCATGGCCCACACTGTATTCATGAAGAGGAGAACCATGATCAAGACATTGTTGTGCATACTATCATTAGAAGAAAACTAGAGTGGGAATATTATTTTTATATCACTCCACAATATCACACGTGCGAAGATAGACCCCAGCACTGGCATCTTTCCAGTACTTTCCAGCTCAAATGTCTTTTCAATCCAATCAGTGAAGATGACTTGCTGACTGAAGCGGAAGCAATGTTAGACCCACCTAACCAAACATCATCATCATCATCTAGTGCATCCAATAGCATTTCTCTGTAGATTAACTTTTATGCTATAAAGTATGATGGGACATGACACCGCCTTGATAGAGATTTCAGGCAGGACCTCCCAAAATACTATAAATAAGCCTCCACTCCATAGAGTTTGCATCAAATTTTTTTTTTTAAATTTTAGAAATCTAGTAGTCTTGTTTCAAGAGTATGCTCTTTTCTTGCCCTTTTCGAAGGATCCTGAGAATTAGAAATTAAACAAGTGTTTGTAAAAATTTTGATTGTATTAATAGTGTGAAGCTGTAGCCATTCGGTCCCTACCTACTGTCGCGGGTTTTCTGCAAGATAAAGTTGTCAAAGAAGGAGGCATCTACTGACGATAAAGATTGTTTACTGACAATAAAGATTGGTATGTGCCCAAACATTTTTTTAGGCATTGGTTTCAAATTTTTTTCATCAATTTCAATTAAATATGTGGGTCTTCTTTTATAAATCTTAGGAGGTGTTATTAGTGGTAAATTTAATTGATTTTTGGTTTCCATATTATTCTTCATTACTAGTTTGTTAATCAATGGTGTTCCCATATGATTTTCTTGATTGTTACTTTCACCAATTGGTGTTTCCATGTAATTTACATCATCATGCATAATATCATCATCACCAAAATTAAAAACCCTAAAAATTGAATGCGTACTTGCATTATAATTTGGTATAATATCAAAATTGATAATTGTATTTTCATAATTTGATATACTATCATTATTTGTGACATTCAATTCATTATTGATAATTTACTTACTTATACAATATTTTTTTATTCATTGCATTTTTTTCTTTCTACACTTCTAATTCCTCTAGCATTTTTTGCTTTAAATTCTTATTCTTACTATTATAAAATCTATCACCCATGATTGCACAAATTTTTCAACTTTTGAGGTTGGCAAAAACAATCCAATTATTTAAAATAGACTTTCTTGATGTGTAGTACCAAATGGGGACAATGATCAAATTATTAAAAAATAGACCTGCACTCTTTAGTCAACCATGAGTAGACAAATTTTTCTACTTTTGAGGGTGGGGAAATACATCAAATTAGTAAAAAATATACCTACAACATGCAAAATGAAATAGATCAGAGTACATAGGTGACAAAACTCTCGATTTGAAAAAAAATGACATTGATTGTATATTTTTTAATAGTAATAAAACCACGTACACAATAATACCACATATATTATATTCTATGTATGCAAAAACACTTCCAAACCTAAACCTTTAACACTAAAACCTTGATCTATTAGGCCTTTTACCCTCAAATATAACCATGATCCCTAAACCCTAAATCATAATCTTAAAACCCTAAACCAAATATTTGAGCCTCACTTAACATCATTTACATTAAGAATTAGGTTCATAGAGCTAAATTTATCCCAAATCACATCACTAATTACCCTAATTGACTAATTCTCTCAATTTGTGATGACATGGGGGCTAATCAAACTTAAAAATACATTTTGTGCTCATAAATAAGTTAAAACAACTCAAATTATCCTCATTTGCCTTCATGGTTGGACCCTAAACATTACACCCTATACCCTAAACCTTAAACCCTAAGCCCTAAATGATAAACCCTATACCCTAAATTATAAACCCTAAGCCTTAAGCCCCAAATCCTAAACCCTAAATTATAAACCCTAAGCCCTAAGTCCTAATCCCCAAATCTTAAACCCTAAAACTTAAACCATAATATGCAAAACCTGAACCCTAGACACCCTAAACTATAAATACTAAACTCTTAAAACCATAAACCAATCATTTGAGCCCTGATTACTATCATTTATACTAAGAATTAGGTTTATAGGGATAACTATGGCTTAAATCACACCAACTACCCAAATTGACTAATTTACTTAATTTTTGATGATATGGTGGCTAATCAGACTTAAAAATAAATTTTTCCCTCATAAATAAGTTTAAGCAACTCAAAATATCCTTAGTTACCTTCATGCTTAGACCCTAAACCCTAAACCTTAAACCCTAAGCCCTAAACCATAAACCCTAAAACATATACCCTAAACAATAAAACCTATATCATAAACCCTAATCCCTAAGCCCTAGACCCTAAACCCTAAAAATTAAACCCTTATCCATAAACCCTAAGAGATAAAACCTTAAACCCTAAATTGTAAACTCTTAAGACCTTAAACCAATCATTTAAGCCCCAATTACCATCATTTAGATTAAGAATTAGATTCATAGGGCCAATTTGGTCCAAATCACACCACTAACTTCCTAAATTGACTAATTCACTCAATGTGTGATGACATGGGGTCTAATCAAACCCAAAAACATACTTTATGATCACAAATAGGTTCATGCAGCTCAAATTGTCCCCAGTTGCTTTCACAATTGGACCTTAAAATTTAAACCAATTGACTTAGCTTCAATTAACATCCTTTAAAGTAATAATTAGGTTCACATGGCTCAATTTGTCCCAAATCACATCACTTATTGCCCCAGTTGACTAATTGGCTCAATTTGTGATGATGTAGGGGCCAATTAAGCCCACAATCATATTTTATAGTCATAAATTTGTTAAAAGAACTTAATTTAGCCCTAATCACCTTTATGATTAGACCTTATACCTTAAAATTTAAGCCTTATATACCCTAAGCCCTAATCCCTAATCCCTAAGCCCTAAACCCTAAATCATAAACCCTAAACCTTAAACCAATCAATTTAGCCCCAGTCACCATCCTCTAGAGTAATATTGTTGTTCATCTAAGGCTCAATTTAGTGAAAATCACATTATTTATTGGCCCAATTAATTGATTGGCTTAATATGTGATGATATTAAGGCAAATTATGCTTATAATCACATTATGTGGTCACAAATAATTTCAAATAGCTCAAATCATCCTTAATTGCCTTTGTGATTAGACCCTAAGCCTTATACCCTATACCCTATATCTTAAAAGCTAAACCCTAGCTTATAAACTATAAACCCTAAACTAATTGATTTGGCCCCAATTAACAACCTTTAGAGTAAGAATTATGATTATAGAGCTCAATTTGGCCTAAAAAGCATCACTCATTAGCCCAATTGACTAATTGGCTCAATTTGTGATGACATAGAGGCTAATTGAGCCCAAAATCATATTTTATAGTCACAAATAGATCAAAGAGCTTAATTTTTCCCTAATTGCCTTTGTAATTGGACCTTATAAACCCTAAAACATAAACCCTATGCCCTAGTCCCTAAACCTTAAACCCTAAATCATAAACTCTTAAACCCTAAACTAATCATTTTAATCGAAATAAAAAAACATTTAGACTAAGAAAATGAGTTTCATATGGCTCAATTTGGCATGTATTTGATGTTGGTGTAGTGATTTTTCCCATTGGGTTTTACCTACATGGCCTTAGGGCCATTCTATGTCAATTAAGCTTCCTTAGGTTAGTTATTAAAGGGTCACATAGGCTAATTATATTTTAATGTAATTATCTAATTAGGAAAATTAGGGGCTTCTTCATGTTCCCTAATTTTCTCTATATGTACCCTAATTTTCCTTTTTGTAAGGTTAGACAAGAAATATAGGTTAATGCAATTATATGTAAGTAGGTCATTTTTGCAATATTGCCATGTGAAGACAAGTTTCTTCCTCCTTTGCAATTTATTTGTGATTTCATTGCTCCATACATAAATTTGATCAATATTCTGTATAAAGATCCAAGATCATAGCCAATCTGACATAGTTCAGAGCCATTTTTTCTAGTATTGTAGAAATATTTGTGGTGAAATATTACTACATTCAGTATTCTAGTAAAAAGAAGGGTTTGATGGGATTCCTTGGAGAATTCATGCAAAGCTTTCTACTAGAGCTTCAGATCTTAAAAATTAATACGCTATTAGTTTTATAAGGTGCCAAAACCCTTGGATTGACTATAAACATGATCTAGTTCTATAAAAATCAAAATTTTCCTCTCTTTTTGGCATCTTAAGGCCTCATTTTTCATTTTATACAAAAATACATACTTCCTATGTTTCTATACAAAAATGCCTTCTGGGTTTTCTTTTTCAAGTTAAAATATCAAATAGGTCTCTTGAAAATTTTATATTACTGAAGTATTTTGGACATTTTTGGCTTGCCTCGATTTACTTGTTGTCAAACCTCTATGATACTCAGATCTATAGGTGGTCATTACTTTGGCTCTGCAATTGATTAACTTTAAGTTGCATGTATTAGAGAGTCCATTGACCAATCCAAAATTTTGGAGGGCCATTACTTTCTAGTAGACCAAATCTAACTTTCAATGATGAGCAACTTCACTTTTCTAAGTTGAGTTGTTTGTTAAGTCCACTTACTTGCCACTAGATTAACTCAGACTTGTGGAGTTGTTTTACTTGAAAATTCATGAAGTTAAGTAAAGCAAGTCAAAAAACTTAGTTTATAATACTATAGACCAACTCAAGTTTTTGGAGGGTCATTACTATGACTCAAGTTTTAGAAGGGTGATTACTATTGGAGTTATAAGTAAAGCAGTCTTGGAAACCTGGATTACTCTTCCAAGATCGACACAAGTTTTAGAAGGGTGATTACTACTCAAAGTTGGAAGCAAAGTAGTCTAAGAAACTTAGATTACTCCTCTAAGATTGACCTAGAATTTTGAAGTGTTTTTATTGTTCTACTCAAGTTTTCAAATGTTGATTACTTATGAAAGTTAAGTAGTGTCGAAAACCCAAATTACACTACGAAGACCAACTCAGAGTTATGGGGCACCTCTACTTGGGTTTTTTAAGGATGATTACTTATATCAATAAAGTACTCTTGAAACTCTAAATTAATCTTAGTAAATCGACCCAAACTTTTAGAGTGTTTTTACAAGTCTAGAAAAAAAAATCCAATTTTGGAAATGGTTTAGGAACATGTGGGAGTAAGAACTTGTAAGTGCCATAAATTTTGATCCATAGCTCTATTTTGGGTGCTATTTTGTTTGAAAGTGCATAATTTTTTCAAGCTCTACGCATTGGTGATATTTTTTTAGGCCCTTTATAACATTCATTTTATTCATGGTATAATGGCTTAAAACTCACTATACCTTTTTCAAATGTATTATCAGCTGTGTTCAACGTCCCTCTTATTTTCTCACATTAATTACTCATAGATGCATTCTCAGTGGTGTTCGACATCCAATATTGAGCATGTGTTACATTTAACTTAAAGGAGATCTTATTGATAGTTCAAGGGGTAATTTTACTATGTGCAATTTATTCCTTGCTTTCATCTCAACTCTGTAAATTATCTCAATCTAATATACACTAATAGATCTAAACATTGAACCACTCAAACCATTTAACTATCTCGACTGGAAGTCTAAAATTTAGCTCACCTTGAGAGGTAAAGGACTCTATCAAGTCATTATGGGTGAGGAAATTGAGTCATCTATAGATCTAAAAATAGTTAAGTGGTACAAAAAATGTGATGAGGCCTATGGGTTCTTCTTCCTATCAATGTCTCTTAACCTTCTATTTCATGTTAAATTTACAAAAACTCCCAATGAAGTTTGGATCATCCTAGACAAGATTTTTAGAGTGTAGGACATCATGAGGGGTCATAAGTTGGAGAATGAGCTCATAACATTGAGCCAAAATCACTATGAAACCCTAAAATACTTCTTTACAAAGTTTAAATAACTGAGTTTGTAATTGGAACAATGTGGCATTAAGAAAATATATGACCAATTGATTATATCTATGCTTTCAAAACTGGGTCATGACTATTCAGTTTTCATCTCTACATTTCATGCTACCAAATGTGCACTTGGATCCACTTAGAAAATACCATCATTAGATTAGTTTGTTATTGATCTAACTTGAGATCAAGATAAGTTAGTTCAAATGGGTGCACTGAAGTCTTCAAAATCACACGCCTTGATTTTCATTCTAGATAAGAGGAAGCCTTCTAATAGTGGAAAATAAGAGAAGAAATAGTCTAAAATAGATCATGAGAAAAAGAAGAATAAAAAATTAGCTGTTAAGCCTAAGGCATCATAAAATGAGTCCTCAAGCAAAAAAACTAAGAAGGAGAAACTCAAATTCAACTTTTGCAAGAAATTTGGGCATGATGAATCTCAATGCATGAAAAAGAAGATTAAGACCTTAACTAAGATGATTGAGAAGAATAACATCAATGTTCCTGAATCCTCAACTCAGAACACATCTACACAATATTCTGCAAAGGCTAAAGATAATAAAAAGGGTAAAAATAAGGGCAAGGCACTTGTTGCAGTAACTTCTCAACGTTTAACTTAGATTATTAACATGAGTGCTTCCTATCACATGGCCTCCTTAGAGGATCTATTTTCAAAAATAGAGCCATGTTATATGCCTTTAGTTCTCATGGGTGATGACACTTTGGTATAAGTCAGTGGTAAAGGATTGATTGAATTAAGTGACAGGGCCTTCAATGATGTTTTGTGTGTTCCTTCACTATCCACCAATCTTCTGTTGGTGCACCAAATCACTCACATAGGTGTAGGGAAGCAAGTTGAGCTTACACCTAATTTAGTGGTTATCAAGGAGCTACATAGTGACATTTTAGTGGCTTATAAAAAGGTCAATCATTAATAAAATCTATATACCTTCTCATAATTTTCCCCAGATCATCCCTCAACTGCATTACTTACTAATGCAAGTGGAGTGAGAAAACTATGACATGAATAGTTTGTCCATTTAAACTACTATTACCAGGAGTAACTCAGTCATTAGGACATGGTTTCAAGGTTGCCTAAAGTCAAATTCTCAAATGGCCTATGTAATGGTTATATTCTTGGCAAGCATTCATAAGAGAAATATGACAAGGGCAAAGCAAAGAGAGCTGAACAGAAGCTAAAAATTATTCATAGTGACATAGCAGGTCCATTTCCAAAACCTTCATTCAATAGGACAAGATACATGCTCACATTCATCGATGAATTTTTAAGGTACACTTGGGTGTTTTTTTATCAAAAATAAGTTTGAGGTATTTGATCACTTCAAGAACATCAAGGCACTCATGGAGAAATTGTAAAATTGTTCCATCAAAATTTTAAGGACTAAAAATGGTGGGGAATATGTCAACAATATGTTTGAGCAATTTTACACATCAAAGGGGATTTAGATGTAACACATAGTTCCATATAGTCCTCAGTATAATGGTGTCACTGAACATAATAATTGTACCTTGAAGGAAATGGCCAATTACATGCTTCAATCAAAGTCTCTTGCTCCTCAATTTTGGGATGAAGTAATCAACTATGTGTGATATATTTAGAACTATGTTACACATAAAACCTTGAAAAGAATCACTCCTTTTGAATCTTGGGATGGTTACAAGCCCATAGTGGATCACTATTGAGTGTTTGGATCACTGACAATGGCCCATGTTCCCAAGAAGAAATGCAAGGCAATAGACCCTTAGATTTAGTCTTGTATCTTTGTGGGGTATGCAGAGAGTACTAAGAGATACAAGCTTCTCCATCCTAAAACTCATGAGTTTTTCATTGAAAAGAGTGTCAAGTTTCGCGAGGGCCCTCTTGAACTCACTAATAGCACTCCAAACTCTTTAAAAGTCTCACTAGATATTGATTCCACCTTAGATAGTGACTTGGATCCACCTCAAAATCCTCTTGATGATCAAGATGACTCTTCTTATTCTTCAAGTTCAAGTGATAATATTAGTGATGAGGATTCTCCTCCATCTCACACTTACACTTCAGATGATGATGACTCACATCCTAATTCTCTAATCTCATATAATTTTGGTCCCACTTGGGCCAAATAGACACTTCAAAGTGATGGGAAATAGGTTGGAAATCCATCAGATACAAAGTGGACTCATTCACAGTTTTAGGGAACTTTGCATGCCTACTTGACCATTACCTCAGATCCATAAACCTTTCATGAGGCATCTGGCATTCTAGAATGGGATTCTACTATGTAGGAGGAGTATAGTTCCCTAATCAGGAACAAAGCATGGGACTTGGTCCCTCTTCCTAAAGGAATAAAATTGGTCTACTGTAAATGTGTTTATCAAACTAAGTATGGTTTAGATGGGTCTATTGATAATTACAAAGCTCATCTAGTTGTAAAGGGGTTTTTTCAAGTGCCTGACATAAACTACACTAAGATATTTGCTCTTGTAGCCAAGATGACATCTATTAGACTCACTCTAGCCATCTCAACTGCACATTGGTGGGATGTTCACTAAATAGAATTCAAGAGTGATTTTATACATGGTGACCTTAAAGAATAAATCTGCATGGAGCAACCACAAGGCTTTGTGGAAGATTCTTCCTTAGTCTATAGACTTAAGAAATCTATCTATGAAGTCAAACAAGCCCCTCGAGCATGGTATGCCAAGATGGAATCCTTTCTCCTCATAGTCAGGTTCACTAGATGCCACTCAGATCTAAATGTCTACATCTTGTGGTAGGATGATTCTTTATTGATCCTAGTTCTTTATGTGGATGACTTGCTGATTATAAGGATCTCATAATCATCCATCTCAGTAATGATAACTGCACTTTCAAATATATTTTCAATGATAGACATGGGATTGTTACATTAATTTTTTGGGATTAAAATCATTTAGTTAGATTCTAGGATAACTTTATCACAATCCAAGTAATCTTGTGATTTGCTTGTGAGGTTTAACGTGGTTGATTATAAGCCAACTCTTACTCCCTTCTTGTCTAGTGTGAAGCTTGAGGCTTATTGTCCTACACCATTGGTTGATACAACCCCATATCAGCAACTTGTGGGCAGTCTTATCTATCTCACATGCACTAGACCTGACATATCGTATGTAGTTGGCATGGTCTCCTGGTTTATGCAAGAGCCACATGAATTACATTAAAAGGTAGCTAAGTAGATTCTTCACTACATTCAAGGTTTGCACAACTATGGGATACACTATGAAGTAAGAATAGAGGTTGATTTGATTAGATACATAAATTTAGATTGGGTTGGAGATATTCAGAGTTAAAATTCCACTTTAGGCTATAGTTTCTCACTTGGTTTGGGTCTAATAATTTGGTCAAGCAAGAAGCAACATGTAATTGCTTTATCATTTATAAAGGAAAAATATAAAGGGGATGCCAACGCCATCACTAAGGTAATCTGGCTTTAGGGGATTCTCAATAAGTTTAGTATCTAGTTTCATAGGCCAATAATCATCTACTACAACAACTAAAGCACTATCCATATTTGCAAGAATATGATCCTCCATCAAAGGACCCAACACATAGAGATTAACATGCACTTCATCAGGGAGCTTATCAAAGAGCAAGTCATTGATCTTTGGTACTATCTAACATTGGAGCAGATTGTAGATATTTTGACCAAGCCCTTCATAGAGAGTAAATTTATTCCTCTATGAGTTCTCATTGGGGTTAGGGCTGCTCCACCTTATTCTTCCTCCAATGGAGGTTCTTCACTATGTACTTGGGTACCTCATCAGGGTTTCAATGTTGGAACCCAATTCTCATCTCACCTAAGCTATGCTTAAGGAGGGGTGTTGGTGTAGTGCTTTTTCCCATTAGGTTTTTCCTACATGGACTTATGGCCATTCTATTCAATTAAGCTTCCTAATGTTAGTTATAAAAGGGTCACATCGGCTAATTATATTTTAATGTAATTATCTAATTAAAAAAATTAGGGGATTTCTCATATTGCCCTAATTTTTCCTATATGTACCCCACTTTTCCTTTTTGGTAGGTTAGACAAAAAAGATAGGTTAACGTGATTATATGCAAGCAAGTCATTTTTACAATATTATTGTGTGAAGATAAGCTTCTTCCCCTTTTGCAATTTATCTATGATTTCATTTCTCCATACATATATTTTCTCAATCTTCTATGCAAGGATCCAAGATCATGGCCAATCCAACATGTGAAATGCATGTAAGGTATTCCATGTACGTGGTAATCTGCATATGCAATAATTCTATATACACAATAATTCTACATATATGGTTCTTATATTTCACATTTGAAACACATGCTTGAATACTCAAGAATGGTTTGGATTATTGAGCCCGAGGCATGGACCTGAAAATATAGATGAATGCATGTTTTTACTAAAAATAACAAATTGGAAATTTATCCATGACAAACACTATGAATTTTATAGAACTTTTTCTTGAAAATATTAATACAGCATCGACTACACTCTCCTCTTTCTAAATATATAATTTTTAAATATTTTTATTACTTTAAGGTTGTTATCTATATTTATTTATGTCTTTTTTAGCTCTATATGCACAATTATACATGTTCATCTTTGTTTATGTATCTTTTCATTTATTAATTCAAACTAAAAAGAAATTATATGGTTGCAAACTAAACCTAATTTTATACACATTAAAAAAAAAAGAGAGATTTTTTGAGGTAGTTATGGGGGACACTGCACGATCAACTATACATTATTGATCATATATAAAGGTATATTGACTTGTGAAATTAGTAAAAAATAAAAATTCATTAATTAATTTAAAAAATATATAGGTTTCAAACTAGATTATCTTATCTAACTTTCCACCAAAAGGTTTAAAAAAAAACTAAACGATGCTTAAAAAATGATCAGCTACACAAAAAGTTATCTACTTTGACTTTTGTAAAAAATAGTACTAATTTGAATTTATAATGTTTGACCCACTTATACTTGACCATTTAATAAAAAATAGTAGTTTATAAACTAGACTCTAAATTCTACAATTCATTTTCGTATGACATCTTCAAATTTTGAGGTTAGGTGTCTCAAATAATTCGTACAAATTAAGATTTCTTATTTTTAAACAAAACCATATCCACTTAAGTTCACCTTTTGGCCCCCCAATTCCATGCTCTTACCCCAACTCAAATCAATATTATCATATTTTAATATAAATATAGGATCAAAGGTTAGAAGAGTAATTTTTCCTATACCAACAATACTAAGATATGCATGAATAATGAAGGTCTTTTCTCTACACCAAAGAATAAGGTGAATCTTTTATACATCTCTCTCCTTGAAAACATTCACAATTCCAATTTATGGTGGGTTTTTTAGTGTAGGGATTTTAAATTCCATCATATCTCTCTTATATATTAATATTTCCCAATTTTTTCCTTATCTTAATTAGATGAAAAAGTTTCATCATGTCCTTATTTGAACATATGCGGTAGATCTTAGCCACTAATTTTTTTTTTTTTTTTTTTTTTTTTTTGTGAAATTACCACATCTAGTACATGTTAATAAATAGATCATGTTTTGAATCCAATATAGAAAAAAATTAGTTCAAACAAAATCTTTTAGTTATGTCAATCAATTATTTAAGTACACCTATAATTTACTAAGTAGTAAAAAACTTCTAATATCTAGATATAATTCAATTAATATAATTGAAACTATTTTAAACACACCATGAATTTGGTGTATATATGGTACTATGTCTATTTAGGCTATTTGGAATGACTAGATAGATATCTTGTACACATTAATTAGTTCATAATGCTATAAATTCAGTGTAAATAAAAATTGGGACAAATGAGATCTTTCAATGATCTTAATACACTAGTTAGGTGAATTTACAAATTATTATAAAATACACCTCTTCCTATATATAGTTTTGATTCAATTAATAAAATTTATATTTTTGAAGATGACACCATGAGTATGGGGTAAACACGATACTATGTCTACCCAGGCATATTAAAATAATTAGCCGAACATTTGATATACATTAATGAGTTCATCATCCTCTAACTATGGTGTAGAGACAAATTGGGACAAATAATATCTTTCATTGATCTCAATCCACTAGTTAGGTGAAACTACAAATTATTAATCAATACACAACTTCCCATATCTGGTTCTATTTAAACCCAAGTAAAATAGAGTTTTTGTAATAATCATGACCTTATTTTAACTACAAACGAGCATCTAAGTAGTAGATGATCTATTGTTTCCTCTTATTCCTTGCATAAGGGGCATCTATTTGGTCCATGAAAACCTAATTTTATCAAATTTTCATAGGATATAATCTTTTTGAGAACAATAAGCTAGGTAAAATCTCTTGCTTTAGGTAAATCCCAACAATCCCAAATATGTTGGCTAGGCCAATTATCTAGGGCAAAGAATTATTATTTGAGAACTAGAAATGAATAACCTATTCTAACCTCATACACACCTATTTGAGATGCATTCCATTTGAGTGTATCCTCATTTATTATATTAGGGAGAGGTCTCTAGAGGAGGCATGAATTTGATAGGTTTACTTAATCTTATGGGGCATCTAGGGAAGAAAACTCTTTCCATCTATAAGGAAAATAGTTAGGACTCTTTGAGGGGTAGAGATAGAGAGTTTGGAACCCCATTTCTTTATATCCAAGAGTCTAATTTTTAATAGTTATTCCAAAGTACTAAGAGTTGGGAACCTCAACTAAGAGCATTTTCAAAATTAAATCTTTTTCCTAATCCTACCTCCCATGTTAATATTCATTTGATAACATATCTACAAGAATGGATGAAGTTATAATTTGTTAGGTTGTGGAGCTAAAAGCTTCACCAGGATGCAAACAAGAGGAATTACAGAGGATGCAGAGGTTGCAGAGAGTTACAAAATGAGTTGTAGGGAAACTGACATCGGTCTAATCAACCGACGTCGGTCAGATAGTAGTGTAGAAGCAACCGACGTCAGTTATGAGTCGGCCGACATCGATCATGGAGGAGCCGGCGTCGGCAACCTATGTGTGAACATGCAGTTTGCATGTGGATTCTAGAGAGTCTATTTTTGGACTATTAGTTTGCATGTTAAAGGCTAATTATAGTCTTGAGTTGTGTGTCTAATTATTGTAATTAAGAAAGTCTAATTATTGTATGCATGAGATCTATATAATAGACTCATAGGCTATATTGTAAAAGTGTGCTAGAGAGTAAGAGAGCAAAATAAGCTCCTTCAGAGAGTAAGAGAGCAATGGTGTGTTCCTCCTAGTGCCATAGTACCAAGTGTGGGTACTGGTTTGGAGAATTAGAAGGGTTCTTTGTGTATGTATGATCTTGGTCAGCAGGTGTGCATGGCTTCTTTTGGAGATCTACAATGGTGAGTAAGGTCTAGTGATTTGCAGGTAGTAGCAGAGAGCAGGAGATCTACTTGGAGTATGATTGTGTACTTGGTGTACTGGCAGCGTGTTACTGATTGGTTGAGGTGAACATCAATTCTATATTTGAGTTGATTGTTGGGACTGAGAGAGAGAGGGAAGAAAGTCTTGAGGTGTGGCAAGCCTTTGAGGTGGAAGAAGTGGCATCTTCTTTAATGTATTTTCTTCTGAGTATTTAATACAAGATTGTGTATTGTCTCTCATATCCTGTGTTGTTTCATATTTCTAGTTACTTATTCATTCTGGTATAATTTCGTGTTTAGTTGCTAATACAAAGGTAATCATATATACTCTTATTGGGGAGAGTAGGATCCTGATAGTTGGTATCAGAGTAGGTTGAGCAAGTGGACCAGGTTGATACCAATCTTGACAGTTGGTATCAAAGCTTTTGGTTGGGTTGACTAACAGGTGGTTTAGATCTGGTTAGTGTTTGTTGATTACAGGTCACTCTCAGGGGTTTCAGATTGAGTGGGAGTATAGCAATGGCAGAAGAAAGTAAGCTATGAATGGAGAAGCTGAATAGCACGAATGGTCTGATTAATGGAAAGAAAGAGCAGGGAAAAGAAGATTGTTGGTCGGTAGAAGATCAGCATGTAGAAGCAGATGTTTTAGGGTTTATTGCATAGGGTGCTCTGGATAAAGTAGAATCTTGGTTTACAGATTCTTTTTCCTCTTTCCATGCAGCTTGAAATAGAGCATCTTTTCATGGGTATGTCTCTGGAGACTTTGGAGAGATTTATTTAGGAGTTGGAGAGCCTTGTCAAATGATTGTCAAAGGGGAAGTGAAGTTGAAATTGTAGACAGATAACACACAGGTGTTGAAGGAGGTCATGCAGGTACCAGTCTTGGAGATGAGTCTAATTTCTTTAGGAAAGTTGGGTGATGGGAGATGCACAATAACTCTCACAACGGATGCACTTGAATTAGACGGTGGTAAGAAAGTAGGTATCCTTTATCTATCTACTTATATTACTGATTCACCTTCTGTTACAGAGATGTGGCTTTATAGGCTTGGTTACATATATAGGAGGGGAATGCATGTTCTTAAGTGGAAGACAGATATCTTTGACAAACTTAAGAACTGGAAAGCCTTGGTGTTCATGGAGGAGATGACAGATAGAGATCAACTGTGGGAACTGAATTATTCTGAGCAAGGCTGTGTTGATATGGATAAGGGTTTGACCCAAAATGAGCTCACGGGTAAAAAGTCATCACTCACAAGCGAACACAGGTACCAACATTGGTCAGGAGGAACTGACATCAAATAGACAGGCACCGACATCGGTCATGTGTAGATCAGTAGAGTCGATGGTGTCGGGAATCAGGAATCGACATCGGTCATATAGGAATCGACATCGGCAGAGGGTACACCAGTGTCGGTCAGGAAACTGACATCAACAGATAGGGTTAGTCACAGGGAACCAACATCGATCGGTTGCAGATTGGGAGATGGCCGAGATTGGTCACTGAAATGGATATTGGGTGGACAACAAGCTGTCAAGGAGTCTCAAATGCCCATATGGAGGACTAAAAGGGTAAGTGTACCTCATATTCATTGTTCACCTTCTTTATATTGCTTACTGATGGTTGAGAAATAGGAAGATGTGAAGAGGCAATGCAGGTAGAATCCAGATATAGTGGGAGCTTGGCATGGATGAGGAGTGTGAGTCCTTGGAGAAGAACCAAACAGGTGTTTGTTGGTAGAGTTATCAGCTGGAAGAAAGCACTGAGAGACAGATGGATTCCCAAGTTAAAGAAGAGAGTGGATGGATACGTGAGATAAAAGGCCAAGGTATATGGTCTTGAGGAAGCTGCAGGACAGTGGTAAAGGTTTTGACAGGTGGATGACAAAGCAGGGCTTTAGTCAATGTCAGTGTAACTATTGTGTTTGTTCTTACCAAGTGGATGATGAGTCACGACATTATCCAGTTACTGTATGTGGATGGTTTGCTAGTACGTTTGTACATACAGGGTTTTGCTGAGTTAAGGGTAAGGTTAGTTCAGAGGTATGTCAAGGGGAATTTGGGAGCAGCAAAATTATTTGGCATGAGAGACATGGATATTTTTTGTCTCCAGTGGGAGCTTATGTGAATCAGGTGTTGGCAAGGTTCATTATGCAGGATGCAAAATTGGTAAGCACACCAAGGGCTAAACAGTTCAAGCTAAGCTTAGAACAGGGTTCAAAATCACATAAGGTCTGGAGTAGACCTGAGTTTTCCCAAGCAGTGGGAGTTGTCAGAGAGTTTGGAGCCAATTCATGGAAGAAGTACTAGAGGGTAGTTCATTGGATTCTCAGGTATCTAAGAGGGATCAACAATAGGGATTCATGCTATGCAGGGTTAAGGTCTTCACTACATGGAGTTGTAGCTTCAGATGTGGCAGGTTACTTGGATGACAGGAAAGGCATCATAGGGTGTGTGGTGGTTGGTCTTCAGGATTGATCTTGAAGAGGGATACAAGCCAAGGAATGAATTAGACAAAGGTACAGGTATAGGTGCAGCGGTTTATCTCGAAGTGGGAGATTGTTAGGTTGTGGAGCTAAAAGCTTCACCAGGATGTAAACAAGAGGAGTTACAGAGGATGCAGAGGTTGTAGAGAGTTGCAGAACGAGTTGTAGGGAAATTGACATTGGTCTGATCAACTGACGTCAGTCAGATAGCAATGCAGAAGCAACTGATGTCAGTTATGAGTCGATTGACATCGGTCATGGAGGAGCCGACATCGACAACCTATGTGTGAACATGCAGTTTACATGTGGATTCTAGAGTCTATTTTTGGACTGTTAGTTTGCATGTTAAAGGTTAATTATAGTCTTGAGTTGCGTGTCTAATTATTGTAATTAAGAAAGTCTAATTATTGTATGCATGAGATCTATATAATAGACTCATAGGCTGTATTGTAAAAGTGTGATAGAGAGTAAGAGAGCAAAATAAGCTCCTTCAGAGAGTAAGAGAGCAATGGTGTGTTCCTCTTAGTGCCACAGTACCAAGTGTGGGTACTGGTTTGGAGAATCAGAAGGGTTCTTTGTGTATGTATGATCTCGGTCAGCGAGTGTGCATGGCTTCTTTTGGAGATCTACAATGGTGAGTAAGGTCTAGTGATTTTCAGGTCGCAGTAGAGAGCAGGAGATATACTTGGAGTACGGTTGTGTACTTGGTGTACTGGCAGCGTGTTACTGACTGGTTGAGGTGAACATCAATTCTATATTTGAGTTGATTGTTGGGACCGAGAGAGAGAGGGAAGAAGGTCTTGAGGTGTGGCAAGCCTTTGAGATGGAAGAAGAAGTGGCATCTTATTTATTGTATTTTCTTCTGAGTATTTAATACAAGATTGTGTATTGTCTCTCATATCCTGTGTTGTTTCATATTTCTAGTTACTTATTCATTCTGGTATAATTCCGTGTTTAGTTGCTAATACAAAGGTAATCATATATACTCTTATTGGGGAGAGTAGGATCCTGACATAATTATGAGATACATTGGGTAGGTTAGAACCTGTAAAATTCCTTTCTTACCTTATTAAATCTAGATATTTATCTCATATCACTTTCCTCAAAATTTTATTTGAGTCCGAGAAAATCCTCCAAGTGATTTTGGCTCCTAATGTTGTGTTATGCCTTTTTAGATCTAATTGACTTGCCCCTCTTGTTAGTTTTGGAAGATAGTGTATTTCCATGCCCAACCTCACTTTGTATTAGGCACATGGATAATTATTAAATAGGGTTAGACCCATTGATACTCCATTTAATTATGATTGGTATCATGATATATCTTTTGATGATATTGGGTTAGATCACAAAGAAAGAGATATTTATTATAGTTATAATGAATAAACATTTTATTAATGTGCTTTTATTTATATCTCTTCATACTGTAAAGGTATTGTGATGAATTTGGTGCATATGCAAGGAACATGGATTTCCAAATGGGTTGACATCTTATTTATATACTGAAAATGAGATGAGTTAGTGAGGGTTTGAATTGAGTCCATTACGTTGTTATTTGTGTTGATGCAACACAAACAAGATATCTAGTAAATGGCATATGTAGTGGTCATAGACCCTGATAATAGTATTAATGATGGTAGTCACCATTATATAGTTTGTTTATATGGTGCATTGACCATATGGGTGTTTTGAATATTATGATGAGGTGGCCAAATGAAAAGTAGATATATTATGTTAAGTATGGATAGTAAATCTATGGATTAATGGAAATGGGAAATGAATTTAATAAAGCAAAAGGCTTTATGGTCACTTGGGTATTAATGGGGAATGTGAAGAAAGAGTCCACATGAATATTTTAAAAATATCCACTTATTTAAAAAATGAAAATGTGATTAAAAAGGGGAACAATTTCCATATAATGATGGGAATGAATCATTATTGTGTAAACCAAAAAGCATGAAGTAAAAATACACATGAGCCCATAATATAAAATAAGGCCACATATCATTAATAAAATGGAATCCATGAAAAATAATATATGAAAATATCACATAGAACAAACACTTGATATTAAATAGGCCAAAATCCAAATATAGAGGAAATCACAACAACTAGTAGGCATTGAATAAGCAAGTAAACTATGAATAGTAGGAGACAATAAGAGATTGCACTAAGAAATCAATCACTATTAGAATAGTTAGAGGTTAAATCTAAACTGTGATAATATAGTCCTTCTAGCTACAAGAAATAAATGAGAAATGAAAAAAACATCCATAAGTGTTCTTGAAGTCAAGATACAATTGAAGGGGTGCCATTTTCAGATTTAGTGTGATGAGATGAAAATTAGCTCTGGTAGTAAATGATCATAAGGCATTTATAATAAAGGTAAAGAAAATATATATATATATATATATATATATATATATATATATATATATATATATATATATATATATATATATATGTATGTATGTATGTATGTATGTATGTATGTATGTATGTATGTATGTATGTATAAGGAATCCCTTTAGTGAAAACACAATATTTGGGGAAATTTTTGATCACATTAATCATAGGAGGGGAAAGTATGCATTGTTAGCTTTATATTAGTTTGTGATATCATAGTGTGTTGATTAAGAAGATAACACAAATAAATTAGGATTTTAAAATTTAATGTTGCACGTTCCCATCAATTGATAGTCTTTATTTATTTAAAATATGTGAAGGAAAATAAAGAAAGTAGCTTACATTAAATATATAATTAATGAGGTGACTTGGTCCTAAATAAATAATCCATTGATTAAAAACTATGTAGTCAATTGGTATTTTAACTAGTAGTTGCTTCAATGGTGTAAGGAATGTTGAAGGGGATGTAATGTTTTTTTTTATAAATTTAATATTTGGTCTCTTTTGATATCTAATTTATCATATGAAATTTTTTTGCTTAGTCATTGGTATATTATCTTTATATTTAGTGAAATATTTTGACACATATCCTTGTATTGGGCCAACTTATCTTTTCTTTCTTGTTCAAATCAGGTTGATTAAACTATGAGATTAGGTAGTTCTTTGTTTAATCACTTGATTTTAGGTCTCCATGCACATGCTTTTGTCTTTGTGTGTCAATATATTGGTGACATTGATGAATAGAAGTAATAAGATAGACTATAGGACATTAATGTCTTGTCCCCACATTAGCAACATTACATTGTGATTTGAGTCACACATAAGACATGGAATTTAATTAAAATCAATCATTACTAATAACATCCTCATCCACACTCAACAATAGAAAATGATAAATTAAATATGTTGCCACCCTATAAGCTATGGACCCCTTTACAATGGGTAATAAAGGTCATGTAAATCCAATCACCATCGTGAATCTGAGTTTGGTGTACAATATGGGTCCTATGGCATGTGGTATTTGTCCCACAAGTAAGGGCCTCTAAAAACAAGGATCGCTTAGTCTATATCTAAGGCTAAATTCATAAATAAAATTCCTCAAGTATAGGGTTGAATAAAAGTATCACTAGAGAGTAAAAGTTTCCATTGTGGGAATGATGGTGGAACTGTTTAGTTAAAAAATCACCACTTTTCCATTGCTAAATCACACAAATGCATTTATAGATAAAATAAGGCACTGAAGAAACATGCCAGATAGCTCTCTAATAGATATGCATGATAAAGACAATGTGAGGTAATGGATGTTTTAGGTGATGGTGCAAGGAACACTAGAAGGGATGTATTTTTTATTTTTAGGTTTCAATATATTAGCAAGATGGACGAATGGAAACAACAAGATATACTTTAGGACCACAATGGCTTATCCCCACATTAAAGACATTACATTATTGATTTGATCTACACATTAGATGTGGAGTCTTATTTAAATCAAATAATTTCTCATGACATCTTCATCCACCTTCAATAATATAAAATGATAAAACAAGCATGTCACCACTCTACAAGCTATAGACCCCTTTACAATGGCTGATGCAATTCATGAAAATCTAATCACTACTTTAAATCTAGGTTTGGTGTTAATATATTCTTAACATGGACAAACATAAACTACAAGATAGACTTTGGTACCCCAATGTCTTGTCCACACATAAACAACATTGTAATAAAAATTTGAGCTAGTCATCAAAGGTGGAGCCTTATTTCAATTAAAGTAATGCTCATGATATCCTTGTTGACCCTTAACAATAGAAAACAAACAATCAAATATGTTGGCACCTTGTAGGGTACATACCCCTTTGCAAGGTGTGAAAGTCATGTAAATATAAGAGTTTTCTTAAATATGGGTATGTTGTATGATATGTGATTTATGGTGTTTGAATCACATGAAATACCTTATCATTTCCCCTTGCCATCAGCACCCAACTCACCTTGAAATATTTCATCACTTTCATGTTTTGTATTATCTATCCCTTCCCACCACTTCACCATTGCTCAAGCTCTTCAAAAAACAAAACAAAATCCTTCTTGCATAACTCATTGTCATGTCATATGAAGGAACACACAATCTCATTCTATACCATCACCTACACCATACATCTATGATTATTATTGCTTAGCTAATATTATTGTATTTACTATTATTTAATATAGCTATTTTGAAAAGAAAATGTGCAAGAGATATAACATAAGGAGAAATTAAATCACTAATGCAATAATGATTTGTTGGTGCTGTCAATCAAATTTTAGAAAAACCCTAATGTTTTAAACAACTATTAAAAACTATCAAGGAATGTTTGTGGCAGCTAGTTGTCAACTAGCCTATCAACATGGCATCTATTATACACCTCCATATTTGATTTTGAAAGAGTTAAGTTTAACATGTTTTTACTATTTTATAAAATTTACTAGGGATTATATAGAATAAGGTAGTGTAAGTGGGACAAAACCATAAAATAAAAATATGTTTGAGATTAATGAGAGTGCATTGCTAAAATAATAATAGGGGTCACTGCACATGGACTTGCAGGTTGGAGGTTTATGCTTTGTGTTATGTGTTATTACTCCCTTCCCTTTTTTTATTTTTGGAATTGATAATGGATTGGTAGAATTTAATTTATTTTACATGTGTTTCTTATTATACAATTTATATGGTATTATTATTACACTCTTTTGCTTTATATGTTGATCATGCCAAATCCCATGGCACAAAGTGCTAATAGGGTGGTGGAGACTATGGTGCATTCAAATTATCCTCAAATAAGGTATAGTGATAGTGAGGGGAATGATAAGTTATTTTAGAGGATGGACTCAAAGATTTTGAAATAGATACATGTAAAAAATTCTATGACATGTGACATCTGCTAATGTAATCTATGGCTTACACCAAACTATATCAATCACCCAATACATGATTAACACTATATATTAACCTATTAATAATATGTAGAATATATTAATATAATATATAACTATGATTTATATATAATAACTAAAATAATATAATATATATAGTATAATATTATATAATAAATAATAAATATTAATAATAATATTTATTATAATAATAATAGTATGACTACTGATTTACTCTCTTATACTTTACAATACCGTGCTTTGTCAAAACATAAGATTACATCTTGTATGTTATATATTATATTAATAGTGTAATATAATATTAATTTGTAATATTACATTATAATATTTATTATTGTTTAATATAGCTATTCTAATTTTTTTTTAAGATATATAACATAACAAACAATCAAGTCATTAATGCAACAATGATATGGGGGTGTTATCATTTAAATTTTAGAACAATTCAAATCTTTTATTTCCATTCACTATCACCACACAACACACATTGAAATATTTCAATACCTACATGTTATTTTGGTGTTTTTGTATATTTTTAAGCTTTATTTAATTACTCCAAATGTTAATATATTCGTAGTATAGAAGAACATAAGCTACAAGATAGACTCTTATACCTTACTAGGATTTCATCATGAAAGATTACAATTTTTTTATCCATGTATGAAAATATAAGATGCAGATTTGCAAGAAGGTTTTGGTTTCTCTAATGACTACCATTACTTGGAAGAGTTGGAGGGATGTTTGACATGACTTTATGTAGATATGGATACTTAGTGTTTTCCCTCAAGTTGGCGCATCTATATGATATGGTCCCTGTAGTATACGATATCACCTAAAATACCCTTTGATTGCCCCTTATCAACACTACCCAACTTAGTTTGAAATATTTGACAACTTTCAAGTTTTGCATGGTCTTGCCTTTATTCCATGGGTATGAGTATGGTGTTTCTATATTTTCTTAACCTTAATGTAATTTATCTAGGTGTCAATATAATATCATCATGAATGAAATTAAGCTATAATATAGACTTTGGAACCTCAATGCATTGTATCTACATTAGTGGCATTACAATGTTTATTTGCGTTTCAAATTGGATGTGGAGCCTTCTCACAATCAAATCAACCTCCTTTTTTCCTCATTGACCCTTGAAAATAAAAAACATCAAACCAAAGAAAATACCACCCTATAGATGTGTACCCCTTTGCAATGGGTGCAGGCCATTTAAATCTAATAGGTGCCCTAAATCCAAGTTTGGTGTATGATTTCATTTCCCCTCACCATCACCACTTGACTCACCTCCTATCACAACACATTATCACACCATTAAAAGGAACACACAACCTCATTTTCTACCACCACTGCCACCTCCACTAAAAATATAAAATTATTTTTTCTTAATGCTTCATGCACAAAGGTGAGATGAGATTACTGGTGATGGGTTTTGCGTTAGGTACAACTACTAACTTAAACTCATTCACTTCACAAAACTTTTATATATTTATATTTATTATTAATATATTATATTTTATAATATATTAGTATATATATAATTATATATTAAAATTTTAGTAAATTTTTAATAAAAAATATATAGCAAAACCATATGATTAAGTAATCTGCCCATGGTTGACTATTGTCAATCAAAAACATTTTGTTGATCTGCTACTTGCATTTGTTTATGTCTCAACACTGCGCCCTCCCTCCTACCGATGTAATGTCTTCACCACTATCCATATTCATGCATTTTGAAACATATTTTATAGTGATTTTATTTATCAACTTCTAATTTTTTTTTTGAAAAAATAGGGGTAAAAACTTTATTGAAACTTAGAACAGCTAAATAAAAAACAACAAAGGGCCAAAGCCCCAGGAACCACCAGAGACCACAAAAAAAACAAGAACTAGAACATCACTCCCCAATCCCACTTTCATCTTCTGCAAGAATCCTCTCTAGGTCCTAACATAACTCGTAGGGCATCTGATCCCACTCCTCAATCTTCCAGCCATCTATATCTTCTGATGCCCATTTTACTAGACAGTCGGCCACCATATTCCATTCCCTTGGAATATGGGCATAAGACACTAAATTAATTAAAGAGCTAACTTGTAATATATGATGCACTAACGTAGATAGTTGCCAGCTAACATCAAAAATCTTCCTCTTAAGGAGCAGATTGACCAGGACTTGAGAGTCGGCTTCAAAAATCACCTTCCTCCACCCTAGAGCATAAACTTGCTTCAAAGCATATGGGATAGCCAAGCCTTCCATCCTATTAACAGTCTACACCCCTTTATTAGCCGAGAAAATAAAAACCATTGATCCAAAAGAATCCCTACCAATCCCACCAATCCCAACCGAACCTGGATTACCCCTGGAAGAACCATCCATATTAATTTTTAAAAAACTAGTGGGAGGGGGCATCCATTTCCCCATCCTTTGAACTTTATGTTTCACACGTCTACCTCTCCTGACGCAAGCTGAGGCTGGATATATCCCCTATATGCCAAACCTATCAACCATCTCAGCATCACCTTTCTCCAGTGGTAAAATAATCTCACTCTTAGCTTCAATAGTTTTTTGGATCATTCCCATAATTCTAATCCAAACCTGTTGAATCTCCAATTTTTCACCTCGAAAAATTCTATGATTCCTTTCCAACCAAACTTGCCATAGCAGAAAGATAGGACTAGCATACCAAACATCCTGTAAGAAGGGAGCCGAGGAGGGGGGCCTTCCCATTCTCATCCAAAACTCTGCCAGGGAGGATGCATGAATGCACTGACATTTCCAAACATCCCACCAGAAATGCCATAGTTGCAGTGTGAAGGGGAAATAAAAGAATAAGTGCATATAATCTTCCTCCCCACCACTATAGAGAACACACCTCGAAGGGCCAGCAAAGCCCCTCTTCTGAATATTGTCCCAAGTCAAGCATCTATTCCAGACCAAAGTCTAAATAAAGCAATTACACTTTGGCCAAGAGAATTTATTCTAGACTTTCTTCCACTAATGAACTTCCCCCCCACAAATTGTTGAGAGAGCAACTCCTGATAACTAGAAGACACAGTGTATATACCCTTGGGATTAGGGGACCAGGCCAACACATCACTATCCATAATGGTGCTACAGCTACGACAAGAAATAATGTAATGAATCTCAGCACACTCTACCTCCAACCCAAAAATAGGCCACTCCCCTGGGGTCTTCCATCTTGCTTCCACCACCTGCCCATGAAGGGAAAAGGACTTAAAGTCACTCACCCTAGTCCATCCAGCTTCACAAAACCTCTGGGAAAATATACTTAAGTGAGGATATTGGGTAACTATGGGAGGGTAGCCATCCTAAGAATCATGCAAGAAATGTGCCTCTATCCCACTCTTGTAGATCTATAATAGGCCACCCTTAATGAGCACAGCGCCTTTCTTGAGAGTAGTCCAAATCACCAAGCCTTTCCCTATCAAACTATATCAAGGGATATCTTTCTGGGGGATCCCAAAAAAGTACTTATGAGTTAAGATTCTGGCCCACACCTGATCCTGTTCCATGCACCATCGTTAATATAATTTAGCTACCAGAGCAGTACCAGATAGCAATGACTATCGTAATCCAAGACCACCAAACTTTTTTGGGCTACAAACAACCTCCCACTTAATTAGCCTCCACTTAGTTGATGATAAATTACCAGGCCATAAAAACTGTCTTGCTAAGGAATCAAGGACCCTAAAAAAGCTCATCAGTGCCACTTGAATCATACACCTATAGAGAGGAAGAGCCTACACAACAGATTGAAGCAGCTGGACCTGACCAGCAAAGGATAGCCAACGATGGGTCTAATGATTCACTTTGACACGGAACTTGTCTAGAATAACCTACCATGAATCCCTAGACTGCCTGCCAATAGAGATAGGGATCCCAAGGTATAGCAATGGAAGACTCCCAATTTGGAACCTGAGAATATGAGAAACTCTTCGTTGAATGAAAGGTGGAATGTTAAAGAAAAAAATTGAAGGCTTTCCCTCGTTAATTAACTACCCTGAAGTAGAAAGATAAACATCTAACACCTTGTGCATATTAGAAGCCTCCCTAATAGTAGCCATTCCCATCAAAGCCATATCATCCACAAACTATAAGTGAGATTGTGCAGGAAGGCCCCCTCCCCATTGATAGCTCTGAATAAAGCCTCCTTCAACATTCCTTTTAATCAACCATCCCAAACCTTCCACCAAAAGAATAAATAGGTAAGGAGAGAGAGGGTCACCTTGTCGCAAACCTCGAGAGGCCCCAAAGAGATTAGAATGCTCTCCATTAATCAAAATTGAGAAATAAGTTGAATTCACACAACTCATAACCCAACAAATCCATTTCTCCTCAAAACCAAAGGCACCCAAAACCTTCTGGAGGAAAGACCAACGAATTCTGTCATAAGCCTTGGCCATGTCCAGCTTGATGAACATAGCCTTGTCTTTGGAATTGACCATGGAATGGATAGTCTATATAGCCACAACCATCCCATATAAAATATGATGGCCCTCCACAAAACCACTTTGTTCTTCAAAGATTAGCAATGTAAGCCACTTTTTTAACCTTTCAGTAATCAACTTAGATATAATTTTATATGTTATATTGCAAAGAGAAATAGGGAAAAATTGACTTAACCGATCAACCCCTTCCCCCTTGGGAATGAGAGCTAGGAAGGTAGAGTTTAGGGCCCAGAGCATTTGCTTATTATTTTGGGATTCTTGAATAATTGCCAATAAATCTAATTTGATAATGTCCCAAAAATATTGGAAGAACCCAATTGAGAATCCATTTGGACCAGGAGCCTTTCCTTTTTTCATCTAGAAAACAATCTTCTCTAACTCCTCCAAAGATATGACACTCATAAGATGCTCTTTCATTTCCAAAGAAACCAAAGAAGGAATACAGGAGAGGACTTGAGCCTCTGCAACCGAGTCCCCTTGCGATTCCTCCCTAAATAAAGAAGCAAAATACTGCACAGCTTCCTTAGAGATATCCTGAGTAGAAGAGATAACCTCCCCCCTGTCAGTCACCAAAGATGATATAGAATTACCATGTTGTCTGGATTTCACCAAATTGAAGAAGAAGGTAGTGTTCTTATCCCCCTCTTAAAGCCACTCAATCTGAGCTTTCTATTTCCAAAATATTTCCTCACTCAGCTTCCATTCCTCTAATGTTTTTAAAGCCCTAGCTTCCTCCCGCAACAAATACTCAGACACCCCCTACTCCCTAATCAACCTAGTAATATCATTCAACTCCACTTGAGCCTCATTTTTCACCTGGTAAATGTTCCTGAAGCATTGTCAATTCCACCTTTTGAGTTGATACTTAACATATTGGAGGAGCTTAGCAAAAATATACATTGTTGTACCAAAAGCAGGCCTACCAATCTTCCACCATTCAGCAACACATCCATACAGGTCCGAGTCCCTGAGCCACATGAGCTAGAACATGAAAGGTGACTTCTGAGGCAAACAGATTGAAGAAATGACAAGCTTTATGGGCCAATGATTCGAACCTCTCCAATCTAATATCTCAGAGCTGGAAGACCACAATCCACCCACCCAAAAATAGGAAACCATGAAGTGGTTTAATCATTCAGCAATGCACTTGTCACCCACCCTTCTATTGTTTCAAGTGAAGTGGCCATTGCTAGGCTTGATATCCACAAGATTGAGTGCTGAAATATTATCCCAGAGCAAGATAAAAGAGGGCTCTAGTCTTGCATTACCTCCCCATTTTTTAGTTAAATCAAGAATAACATTAAAGTCTCCAGTAATAATCCATGGCAAGTAAGGAAATAAACTACGAACCAAATGAATATTATTCCATACAAGAAGTTTACCTTGGAAATCAATAGGAGCATAGACATTAGAAAAAAAGATAGATTCCCCTGACACAATGCACAAAGAAACCATGGATAAGGAGGACTTAAAGGAAATCCAAGACACAAGTTGGATCTTTCATGGGTTCTAGAGACATGCCACACCCCCCAAAAATTCCTGAGCTCTAATGCACTAACATTGACCATTCCTCCACAACTTAGGTGCGATACTCATCATACATTCCATATAAACCTTAGTCTCCTAAAGAAAGAGAGCATTAGGAGAATGACTTCTAACTAATTCTCGAATAGCTTTTTGTCTAGGGCTATTGTTTAATCCCCTTACATTCCAAGAAATAATTATCATTTCGAAGGAGTCAAAAAGTGGGAATCTAAGGTCTTAACAGATCCTGACTCCACCAAAGTCTCCCCTATCATCTTAATCTTATCCAAGTCCTTCTTTCATCCCATTTTAACATTTTTCTCTGAAACCCCCTTCTTACCATCCTTTTCAAGAATGCCTAGATGAGGAGAAGATTTAACTCACTTATCTGTATCTAAAACCATAGTCCGTGCAGGAAGAGCAACATCCTCTACACCCTGTCCCAGATCGACATTTGGCTCTAAAATCATCTAAGCCCCTGTCTGCCCATCTATGACCATAGGCATGGTAGATTCCACATGAGAAGTAAAAGGAGGAATGGAAGAACTAATCTCTAATCTAGAATCCACAACAAGTTGATCTACACTAATTAATCCAAGATTAATTTCTTGCTAACTCGATTCATCCAAGACCTCAAACCTGTTAAAGGTATCCTCATCCTGTCACTCCATTAGAGTCCTCTTCTAACCTCTATTTAAATTTTAAGCCTTAACCTAAATAAAACCCTCAGCATCCTTGCCCTCACTAGCAATAGACTTCTTCCCTTTATCAGCACTAGGAGTGTTACAAGGAAGAGGCAGAGGTTGCTGCTCCACTGACTTGGCCTTCAGGCATATTCATAATAGGTGGCCATATTCATGACAAAGGTGGCATCAGAAAGGAAGGGTATCATAATCTAGTTGTTACACCCAAGAATGTGAGCTCGTACACATCTCCACCACATCTGGTAGTGGTCTAATCAAATCAAGTTCTACACAAATTCGAGAAAAAGTCATAACTTTCTTACCCAAGGTTTGTGCTGAAGACCCCACCGGCTTTCTGAGCATCGATGCAAGCATATGAAGAACATCCTCTCGACAACATTCTATTGGAAATATGGGTAACTGAACCCACACCAGAACCTAATTTGGAAGCTCCTTAGAAGGATTAAATCCTGCATGCCATGGTTTGACGAATAGCCCAACCTGATTATAAAAATAGGGCCCACCCTCAAAAACCCTATTGTGATCAGCCAAGCAAATAAATGTAACCATGAAAAAGTTGTTTACAAGCAATGTGACCTCCATTTCACCCTCTAGTTCCCACACTCTCTGATCCCAATTCTCCAGAAATTGAAGAGAAACTCTTAATCCCAAAAACTTGCAATACAACAAATGCTTAGAGTAGTACTCGATATCTTCAACGATCATTTCAAAATGGATTACCAGTTTGGGTCTTTCTTTACACCACTCGAGGCACCCATTAATCTTCATGATCTGAGATCCCCCAGGCAAGCTCAAATTCGTAGCACCTGTAGTCTGAGAAAAGAGGGCATTTTCAAAAACCCTCACTTCCTATCCCGACATATTCAAACCCACCACTTCATAAAAACTTATACCAGGTGCAGCCCTAGAAGGCTCACCATTAGCCCTAACCACGCCCGGCCTTGGACAATCCATAGTAATGGGATCCATCTAGGCACCTCCACAGACCTGATCAATCTCAGCACATAATAGCATCCAAAAAGCAATCTCAACATAGAACGGTGGCCAAAAAGAAAGGTTAAACCAGTATCTTTGATATCAAAAGTTGTAGCACCCCACCCCACACAATCGATCAACCACCCCGCTCCTACGCAAGCACAAACATGACAGAAACAAGCTAGGGCACGACTGCCCTAGCTTAGCGATGAATTGCAGACGCCTTCAACCATCATTTCATTTGACACCTTTCCAACATTCAAATATCATACTTAGTATATAATCTTATCAACTTCTAATTTGAATCTACCATAAGGGATGTAATTTGTTGTTTATTTGTAAATTTGGATTTTTTGTATCAAAATAAAATTAGCAATCACATAGTAATAAAAACCTATAATGGTGGAAAAGGAGGTGATTCATTACTTAATATGATGTGCCAATGTGTTGTGTGGGGAGGAGATGTCATGTGGAAGGGATGCAATTTTATGTTTTGGTAAAAAAGGGTTTTGTAAAATTAAAGAGTGTAAATCAGGAATCACACTTAAATTGAAACCCATTATCATTGACCTTGTCCCACCTTATGTGCATAAAGTGTTTGGTGACAATACAATGATATTTGTAATGGATATGATAGCAAAAATTGACATTACATGTTTATTAATACACTGTGTTAATGAGTTGTGTTGGAATGAGACATTATGTTTGATAGTGAGCTTCTATAATGGAAAAGTGGTGGAGAATGAAAATGCTAGAGAGAACATTTTCAAGGTGAATCAGGGGGTTATGCTAAATGGCAATGACACTGCGACCTTAAAAACTCTTCTTATCTCCAACAAAAATAATAAAAATATAACAAAGATAGAGTATATAAGGGAATTTTTTTTCCAAATCAACAACAAAAAACATGTAAATACTAATATATGTTAATAATAATATTATTATATTATATATAATAATAAACTAATATAATAATAATATATTAATGTATAATGCAATATTATACTTAAGAATATAGGAATATAAATGATTGTATATTCGATAAATTTTTAGGGTTGATAGATGCATCCAGATCATTGAAAATTTAGGGAAATAAATTATTTTTGGGGTCAAATCACCAACCTTTTACAATAATATCTTATATTACACTTCAATTTGCCATATATATAGTACAACCACCCCTAGTCCCCAATATCAAACAAGGCAACAAGTAGAACCAGAACTGGTAAGGTCGTGTAATCAAAATATGATAGCAACCGAACCAAGGAACCAAATGGTAATACTAAATAACAATAATGCTAATCAAATGAACTAAATGACATTGATGAATGATAATACCAAATGATGGTGTTGAATGGAAGTGCCAAACAATGGTTTTTTATGGTGAGTTATCGCAAGCTATGTAAGACATTCAAATGAGTTAAGGGCATGGGTAGTTGAAAGGAAAAAAAAATCAAGGACTGAATTCCCAAACCCTATCAAGTAGCAAAAGAATAAAAAAACCAAGGTTGAAACCTTGAAAGATAGAAAACCATTAAATGTACCTCACTTGTTGAAGGATATTGAAGTGACTTTGAATGGTATTAGGGATAACAAACAAAACATTGCATGTGCACCTTTAAATTTGCCTAGCCATCCTATAGAAATAGGAAGTTCACATGTTATTCAAGGAGAGCTTTCTTTATATGAATAAAATCAAATTTATAAGAGGTTTATAAGGGGAATTTAGATTCCATGTGTTAATAGTTATCAAAAATTATAGTGCTTATTTGTAAGTATTGCCTTTATTTAGACAAGTTGATAAGAAAAAGATTAAATCAAGAACTATTCAAGCTGACTCTGGTAACCATGTCATGGATCCATTGGATAACACCAAAATTCATCCAAAATCATATAATCTAGTCAAAAAAAAGGTCAATAATTTCTATTGTCAAGATGTAGGGCATGATTTAGATGACAGTGATAATGAACAACAAGAGATGGCAATTGAACATGTCAAAAGTCATCCACATTTACTAAAGGTCCATATTGATGAATATACTATAAGGATGGACAACGATCAGTCAATAAAAAACATGAAACCCTTGATGACATAAATATTGAATTATTGCATGGAATTCAAGATTAGTGACCACCATATAAAGAGCTAAACCAAGATGAGGAATTCAGAGAGAAGTCTCAGTACATGGAAATATTTAGTCAATGGATATTTATGTTGATGCTTCAATCATCATAAATGATCTCAGGAGAGAATTCTATACAAGAAATCAATCTCATCCTAATAAATTCAATACCAAACACACTAGTGTGGTGGCAAGTGTTAATTCAACAAATACATTGCAGACTATATATGTGAGGCATAAATTGAAACTGAAGGTTTAATATGTTGCAGGCTTAGGGAATGTAAGATAACCAAATCCTTAATTCTCACTATCGAGGGTTAAAATAAATCAAAACCTAAAATTACAACATAGGGTATCTTACATTCCCTAAACTTATAACATATTGAACCTTCAGTTGCAATCTATGGATTACAGATATAGTCTGTAATAGATTTATTGACTTGAAACTTGCCCCAACACTAGTGCATTTGGTATTGAATTTATGAGGATGAGATTGATTTCTTGTAGGAAATGCTCTCCCAAGATCATTTGTGATGATTGAAGCATCAACATAAATATCCATTGACTAAATATTGCTATGTACTGAGAGTCCTCTCTAAATTCCTCATCTTGGTTTGACTCTCTATATGGTGGTCACTAATCCTAAATTTTATCCAATAGTTCAATTTTATGTCATCAAGGGTTTCATATTTTTATTTCCTAATTATTGTTTAATCCTTATAGTATATTCATCAATATAAAGGACCTTTATCAAATTTGGATGACTTTTGACATATTCAATTACCATCTCTTGTTGTTCGTTATCCCTATCATCTAAATCACACCTCACATCTTCACAATAGACATTCTTAACTATTTTTTTGGCTAGTTGATATGATTTTAGATAAATTTTGGTGTTATCCAATGGATCCATGACATGGTTACCATAAGTATCTTGACCAGTTCCTGATTTAAATTTTCTCTTATCAGCTTGTCTAAACAAAGGCAGTACTTGCAAAATAAGCACCATCATTTTTGCTAACTCCTAACACATGAAATATGAATTTCCCTTATAAACCCCTTATAAATTTAATTTATATTCATATTCAAAAATCTCTAATTGAATAATGTGAACTTCTTATTTCTCTAGGATATAGCCAGACAAATCTATAGTAGGCCACCAAAGTTACATTTTGAAATCCAATCATTGTATGCATCTAGATATTATACGATATTCAAAATGTTTGGGCATAGAAAATTCTTGAAAATGTATTTTATTACCATGTATATGTAGAGTAAAATTTTTTAATCTACGTTTCATTCTGATTCTCAGTCACGCACTGCAGTTTTGTTCCCGCATACCTTGGTCATGGTAGCAAATTTTTTGAAATAGAGTGCGGTTTTGTTTCTTTTGACTCATTTTCTGTCTAAGTGTTGAAGGACAATAGAAGCTGCCAAGTGGCATAGTCTGAGCATGGGTTCTAGCCAAGTGGAGTCGTCTGAGGCACCTTTCCTAACTTTCAAAAGAGCTGCAGAACATGCCATGTATCCAGTAGCAACTCAATGGAATGCATCACGTGTCAGCATCCGTGTCTCATATCAGTACCCGCATTTCATTCTATTTTTTGACAAAGGTTTTCAACAAGCTAAGTAGCAAGAAGAAGTGGAAAGCGCCACGTGGTAGTTGCGGAAGGCCTTGGACTACTTTTTCAAAGAGAAAGCGGAAGTCACCATGTGTTGGCATCCGAGAGACAGTCGATTCAATGCCTAAGTTCAATGCCTTGGTTTAATGTTTTTTGGTTCAATACCTTGGTTAACATGTAAATGGCACGTAGTGTTGAACCATTGAACCATTGAACCATTTTGGTTCATTGAGCAGTTCAAGGGAGTGTCCCAAAACCCAAAGGGGTCAAGTACCTTTTCAGAAGGTATAAAGTCGTCATTTCATTTTGTTTAAGTGTCGAAGAGTAGCGGAGGCCACCAAGTGTCACTTTTCGAGCCCCTTTCTACTCCATTCCTGAAAGAAGCGGAAGATGCCACATACCCCTAGTAGGAGAAGTGAAAGACACTACGTATCTTCCCAAGAACGGAGGCCACCACGTGTCAACTTTCGAGAGACCATCTTCAAACTTCATTATCGAATAAAGATTGTGGTGGGTCCCAGGTGTTATTTCAAAGGTCTACAAAAGCTACCAAGTGTCACCATCTGTAGGAGCCTAATATGTGCCCTGAATAATTTTACAGCATAGCTAAAGGGAAAGTAGAAAGAGTTGTGTCTTCGATAAATCAGGGAGAAAGTGCCAAGTGTCATTCTCTGATGCCTTCTAAGTAATAAGAAGATTTTTAGGGAATTGGCTAAGTGTCCTCTCCTATTTTAATAGGATAGAGTGTTCTATGTATCTGTTTCAACAAGCGAGCTAGGGGGAACTTAGCAGGAGTTATTTATGGTAGGTGGAGCAGTTCACTAGGTAGATTTTTTGGGGCTTGCAAACATTAAAAGTGGTTGTCTATTTGTCCCCTGTAAGTGGAGGAGAATGGATAGTTGTGTGACTAAGTAGGTGATGGAATGAGGAAATTCAAGCACAAAAGGAGGTACTAGACATGAATCGACATGCCACAGTCAGGGCAGCTACCCCGCCCCAGCATGGTCCTTTTTGATAAGACCAGAATGCATCCAAGGCATTGAATGTGCCGAATTCCATAATATTTTATCTCTAAATATGAGGCTATAAAAGGGGGAGGATTGTCTAAAAGAGGGAGAATTATTCTAAAAAGTTTAGACTTTCTAGAGCTTGTGACTAAGTAATATCATTTGCTTTTGTCTCATTTTCTTGAGTTGTAAAGTTGATGTAATTGTGCATGTCTCTATGCCTTTTATGTGTCTGAAAGAATTAAGAAGATTGAACTCTATGCCTTTGTTGATATTATCTGTGTCATTTGCAAAAGTAGTCTATATTTTAGATTTTTTAGAGTGTGATTAGGAATGTCATTTGCTTTTGTCTCATTTTTTTGAGTCAGAAGTTCTACATAATTGTACGTGTTTTTGCACCTCTTATGTGTTGGAAGATTCTTATAAGAAGATTGAACCCTATGCTTTTATTGACATTTCCCATATCTCAGCAAAAGAAGTCTCTATTACGAGCCTCTATTTCTATTATTTCAATCTTTTACATTGATCATGCACTTATTTGATCTTAAATGTAAATGAATCCTACATATAGTCTCACTGTGCTCAAGATTAGGATCAAAATTACACTCAGGCGCATCACCATAGTTAGGTTTCATTTTCTGCATTTACATTTCTATTTAATTTTCTATCCTTTTTCCCCACACTTGATACAAAAGAAGAGACCAAATTCTCTAAAATTTGGAGGTTGTTTCAAGCCGCAATATCCCACAGCTTGAAACTTCCCATTGTTGTTGATTAGAATCAAGCATAATTTTAAGCATCAATAGTTTTTTGCATGCCCATTAGGACCAGTCTTGAAGTTTATTTCAAGACCATATGAACCAAAGAGTTACGAGGAGTCAGAGCTATGGACCAGTCACCAGATCACAGTCTGCTGCAAATCCAGGTATTCTTTTGCCACCTTTGGTAACTAGTCCAAGAAGAAGAGCTAACCAGTTTGTACCAATACCAAATATGGGAGCCCCTATACCCCTAAGAAATTATGCAAGCTGGAACACTGGTAGCCCCTTAATCCTCCTAACACCACCAGCCATTGGGGATCCTATCCTAGTAAATGTCCTCAAAGCTCTACCTAAATTTAGTGGGCAAGACTCTAAAACACTTGCAGAACATCTTCAAGATGTATCAGATGTATGTGCTATATATGTTATCACACAGCAAAATGTGGCCATAAGATTATTAGCAACTTCTTTTAAGGGGAAAGCTTTAGAATGGTATCAGTCTTTGACCCCTAATACTATATCTACATGAGACCAGCTCAGATATTTATTTTTTGAAAGATTTGCAGAGAAAGGTGATAAGTCTTCCTTGTTACAGTAGTTAATCACCATTCAAAGGGGACCACAGGAAGACATGACTGACTTCAATACCAGATTTCAAAAAACTTGGGATAGAATCCCTGCTATAGCTAGACCACTACCATGTATGGCCATAGTGTTTTATCTCAAAGCTTTAAATTTAGATATATCTGTTGTGGTTCAGTCACTTGGAGGACACACTCTGCTAGAGGCTTATGAATATGTGGTCAGAGCTGAGAATCACTTAATAGATGCTAGAAAGTTACCTCCAAGGCCTCCCATGCCCATGTTCCTAGAAATTTCCTTGCCCTTACCTCAAGAATTTCCTAAATCTGTAAGCCCACCTGTGTTTATGTACGCTTACCCTCAACTATCTGCAAAAGGACCTGCCTCTGCTCAGTCATTTGAGATGGATGATATCAAGAATATCCTGAGGACGTTTTCCAATGAGATGATCAATATAAAGAGATAGCAGAATAATTTCCCTAAGCCTCCTTATCAAGGATATCAAGGAAACAAATTTTCATCCCAACCAAACCAATATCAGGGTCCTCCAAAACAAACTAACCATCAGCCAGCGAATCAATTAGTTGCAGTTCCCACACCCTCATAGACCATCCCTCCTAACTCAAATAGGGAGATGGTTCTAGGACAAAATAATTATGTGGATGATACTAATGCCTGGTGTTTCCCTTGTAATAATGCTCATACACCTAGAGATTGTCCTAGGGGTAATCTGCAACAAAGGGTGGCAGAGCAAAGAAGAATAGATGGTCAGTTTGCCAGTACCAATGACAATCAAGCCTACTAGTCTCCTGATATGCAGAATTTAGTCCTAGTGGCTCAGATGTAAGGGATGTCCTTGCAACAGGAGGAGGAAATAGCCCTAGAACATGATTTGTTCTCATGGGTTGAAGATGAAGAATTAGTTTTCTTGAACGAAGCATCTACCTCCCAAAGACTAGTGGTGCAATCAGATTACTACACCAGATCAAAGAGGAGAATGGTGGAATAGCTTGAGATTGTAAGTGGTCAAGTCAAGAATAGTCCTCCATCTCAAGGGCAAAGAAATGCTACTGTTAGACAAGAAGTGCCTCAGCGGGTGCAAGATCAAGGGATTCCTACTTGAACTCAAGAAAAAAGGAGATATCCTTATGTCCAAAAAACTCAGTCTTTGGGACCGATAAATGTAGTGGATCAGTTGAAGAAGACTCCAGCACAAGTATCAATATGAGATATATTGGCTATTCCTAAATAAAAGACACTACTACAAGAAGCTTTGCAAGGCCAAGCAGTGCCCAAAGGTACTATCACCAAGGAATGACTTGCTGAAAAAGAAAAGCTCAAAGATACAATTCCTCTAAAGACAACAGCCTTTGTGAATGATGCAGCACAAGTAAGTAAATCCAAACCAGAGCCCTTCTATTTAACTCTAATAGTTGGAAGGAAACTCTTGCATAATGCATTGATAGATTCAGGAGCTAGTACTACAGTAATGCCCAAGAAAATAGCTGATGATTTGAAAATTAAATATGAACCCCTTGCAAAAGGAGTTATGTAGCTAGATGGCAAAATAGTACAAATCATAGGGAGAACCAAAAAACTCCCATTGTAATTATACACATATCCCAACATAATTGTCAACCAAGATGTAGTAGTCATAGATATACCTCCTATTTTTGGTTTATGTTTATCCAAAGACTTTACAACAAAAATAGGAGGATATATGTCTCTTGACTAGTCTCACCTCATCTTGAGAACCAGATACGGTTTGAAGATGAAAATTCTATCTAAACCACTGTCAAAAGACCATATCACCAATGAACCAACAATAAGATTAGAGGCAAATCATGCTATGTTAAATAAGGAAGAAAGGATTTTTGTTAAAGAGCTAGGTGACTGGACTGAGCATGATCAAGAAGAAGAAAACAACCAATTGTTGGCTATGATGCATAGTGACCCGTATGGAAACTATGACTCTACTAGTTTGGGCAGATATGTTATTTTTGATGAGGACTAGGCAATCCCTAATGTTATAAGGGAAGAGACACCTACTACTCAAGATTCAGAGATTTGGACTTTGAATTTTGATGGGGCTAGAAGTAAACATGGTGCTGGAGCAGGAATTTGTCTTACTACTCTAAATGGTGATAAAATTTTAAGGGCTATTTAATTCCAATTTGCTTGCACTAATAATGATGCTAAGTATGAATCTTTAGTACATGGGCTCTCATTAGCCAAGAAAAAGGGAATAAAGAATCTAAAAGTAAAAGGAGATTTAGAATTAGTAGTAAAGCAAATTAGAGAAAAGGTAACAACCAAAAATGTGAGAATGAGATCCTACAGACATAGGATTTGGGATTTGATAGAAGATTTTGAGGCTTTCAATATCGAGATAGTCCCTAGAAGTCAAAACTCTGAAGCTGATAGGATGGCCCAAATTGCCTCATAGTTTAACCTATTAACTGGCCTATTGATTAACAATGAGTCAGTAAAAGTTATAGTGAGGCTGACTATTCTAGATAATGATGAGAATTGGCAAGTATTTGAAAATGATGCTTAGGTAGTCTCATTCTTACAATAATTAGATGAGTTTTCTGATTAGTTGCAAACCAAAATTAAAGAGGCATATGGTGATTAGATTATACAATTAAGGACTAATAAGCTCTCTAAGGGCTTGATCACCTTAGAAAACTTGTTTGACCTAGAGGATGTAAGCTTGGAAAAGAAAAGGTTCCAGGTAGACAAAGCAGACTATTTTGAAATAGAGGTGAGTGATGGGAAAAGGCTAAAAGTTGGGAATTCTAAAACTCAAGAAGAGAAGGAAAGACTAATCATATTGTGCCAGAGATATGATAGAGTCATAGCTTGGAGCTATGAAGACCTTCATGGATATAATAGAGACATTATTCAACACACAATAGAATTGACTGAAGGGTCTAAGCCCATCAGACAGAAATAGAGGCCAGTAAATCCAAGGATTGAGCCTCTAATGGTAGATGAGTTGTAGAAACTTTTAGATTCCAAAATAATATTTATGATCAAGCACTCAATCTAGGTATCAAATCTAGTACCAGTTAGGAAAAAGAATGGAGATGTAAGACTGTGTGTAGATTTCAGAGATCTAAATAGAGCATCTCTAAAAGACCACTATCCCTTGCCCTCCATGGAACAAATTCTACAAACTGTGGCTAGATCAGAGAGGTTTTCTTTACTATATGGTTTCTCTGGATATAATTAGATTTGGTTGGATGATGAAGATCAATACAAAATTACTTTTACCACCGAATGGGGAACATTTGCATATGCTAAGATGCCTTTTGGTCTGACAAATGTAGGAGCCACCTTTCAAAGCGCTATGGCTATAGCCTTTGGGGAACTTATAAATAAGATTATCTTGGTCTATCTTGATGACCTCACTGTATTTTCAAAAAATGCTGATGATCATTTTGATCATTTAGAATCTGTCTTCAAGAAATGCCAAGATTTTGGGATATCATTGAATCTAAAGAATTGCATCTTTGTTGTACCTTAGGGTAAATTTTTGGGACATACAGTATCTAAAGAAGGATTTTTTATAGATCCTAAGAGAATCGTAGCTATAATGAACCTACCTCTTCTAGTAAATAAAAAGGCAGTTCAGTCCTTTTTAGGGAAGATTAATTTTGTCAACAGGTTCATATCTGATTCTATAGGCTTGATAAGACCAATGACACTCTTGCTAAAGCAAGACCTGGTCTTCAAATGGGATACAAAAGGAAGGCAAGCCTTTGAAGAGGTCAAAAAGGCTATCTCAATAGCCCTAGTGCTTAAAACCCCAAATTTTTTCAATCCCTTTGTAATGTATGTCTGTGGAGGAGAGTCGAGTATTGTTGTTTTCTTAACACAAAAGGATGATAAACAAGAGGGGGAACACCCAATAGCCTTTTTCTCAAGGACCCTCAGTGATTATGAGACTAGGTACAATTTTGTAGAAAGACAAGCTTATGCCATGGTAAAAGCCCTCAAGAAATTCAGGCATATGATATCAGGGAACAAAATTTTGATACTTGTAGCTCACCCAAGTGTCAGGGAATACATCATGGAGGGAGAAATTATTGAGAAAAGAGCCAATTGGATCACTAAGATCTTTGAATATGATGTAGAGGTTAGACCCACCAAGCTGGTCAGAGGCAGGGGTCTGTGCCAATATATAACTCAAGAGCTTGAAAAGATGTTACCTGAAGAGGTAGATTCACAAAGAGAGATGGAGTTGGTGTTAAAGATACAAGAGGTTGATCAAGAATCCTGGGTCACAAGTAGGATTCAATTTATGAAAAATGGGATTTATCTGAGAGAACTCCCTCAAAATAAGAAGAGATATTATAGGATATAGGGAGTTCATTTTGTTTTAATTGAACAAGTCTTTTTCAGAAGAAATTCTGATGGAAAATTGTTAAGATGTGTGGAACAAGCTGAAGCTAAGAGAATACTACATGAAATGCATCATGGAATATCAAGGGGGCATTTTTATACAAAGACCACAACCATAAAGATAAGTGAGGCAGGATATTTTTGGCCTACTTTATTTGTAGATTGTTATCAGCTTGTTAAAAAATGTCAATCTTGCTAATATTATATGGGGATGAGGAGGAATGCAGCCATGCCCCTTAGTCCTATAATTGTGGATGAACCTTTTGCTCAATGGGGTCTTGACTTCATTGGAATGATAAATCTAGTGTCTAGTATGGGTCACAAATGGATATTAACTGCCACAGACTATTTCACCAGATGGACTGAGGCAGTCCCACTTAAGGAAGCAACAGAGAATGTGATCCTAGATTTTCTAGGGAGTATCACTACTCACTTTGGGGCTCCTCGCGCCATAATTTTAGATAATGCTAAATCATTCTTGGGGTCTAAAGTATTTGACTTTGCCTTGAAACATGGAATATATCTGAAAACTTTATCTAACTATTACCCTCAAGGTAATGGTCTAGCAGAATCAACCAACAAGAACCTGATAAGACTCATCAAAAGAGTAGGGGCTGATCATCACAAAGAGTGGCATAAAGTGCTTAATCTAGCACTATGGGATGATAGAATCATGCCTAAGCAGGTGATCAAAATGTCCCCATATGAATTAGTATATTGAAAATCTATTGTGATTCCCCTAAGCTTGGAAATCCCTACTCTCCAGCTGATCAAACAAATTGAAATTGAAGAAAATGGCCCCATGCAGGTCAGACTCATAGAAATTTTGGAAGTTCAGGAAAAGAGGGATATAGCCCATGATTCATTGATTAAGCATCAGGGAATGTTTAAGAACTATTTTCATAAAAGGACTTTGAATCCTAATTTTGAAGTAGGCTCAATTATTTTGAAATGGGATGAAAGAGCCGCCAAGCCAAGTTAGCATACCAAATTTGAAGCATTATGGATTGGCCCGTATAAAATTCACGTGTGCAAGTGGAAGAATTCATTTGAGCTGGAATCGATGGAAGGAGAACCTGAAGAGATTCCTGTAAATAAAATCTATTTGAAGCATTTCAATTAACTCAGGTCTCTAATGTATTATAGTTAAATAATTTCCCTTTCTCGCATTGTTTTTTCATTATTTTCTTGCTTTTCTTTTTAAATAAGTGTTTTAAACACATGTCGGTGGCTCTTTTGAAGCTATAATTTTCACAATTTTGATCTAGCAGAAGGTGGAGTTTTCTTTTTGAGCAAGCTCAAAAGTTGTGGGGGTCGCTAGTAACTGTAGAGTAAAAATTTTTACTCTACGTTGCATTCTGATTCTCAGTCACGCACTGCAATTTTGTTCCTGCATACCTTGGTTGTGGTGGCATAAGTTTTGAAATAGAGCACAGGTTTGTTTATTTTGACTCATTTTCTATCTAAGGGTTGAAGGGCAGTAGAAGCTACCAAGTGGCGTAGTCCAAGCACAGGTTCTAGCCAAGTGGATTCGTCTGAAGCACCTTTCCTAACTTTTAAAAGAGCCATGGAATGTGCCACGTATCCAGTAGCAACTCAACGAAATGCATCATGTGTTGGCATCCACATCTCATATCAGCACCCACATTTAATTATATTTTTTGACAAAAGTTTTCAACAAGATAAGTAGCAGGAAGAAGCAAAAAGTGCCAGGTGGCAGTTGCGAAAGGCCCTGGACTACTTTTTCAAAGGGAAAGCAAAAGTCACCACGTGTTGGCATCTAAAAGACAGTCAGTTCAACACCTGGGTTCAATGCCTTGGTTCAACATTTTTTGGTTCAATACCTTGGTTACATGTAAATGGTGCACAGTGTTGAACCATTGAACCATTTTGGTTCATCAGGTAGTTCAAGGGAGTGTCCTAAAAACCAAAGGGGTCAAGTACCTTTTTGGAAGGTAGAAAGGCATCATTTCATTTTGTTTAAGTGCTAAAGAGCAGTAGAGGCCACTAAGCATCACTTTTTGAGCCCCTTTCTACTCCATTCCTGAAAGAAGTGGAAGATGCCACATACCCCTAGCAAGAGAAGCAGAAGATGCTACGTATCTTTCCAAGAATAATGGAGGCTGCCATGTGTCAAATTTTGAGAGACTGTCTTCAAACTTCATTTCTAAATAAAGATTGTGGTGGGTCCCAAGTGTTATTTCAAAGGTCTGTAAAAGTTGCCAAGTGTCACCATCTGTAGGAGCCTAATATGTGCCTCGAATAATTTTACAGCATAGCTAAAGGGAAAGCGAAAAGAGCTGTGTGCCTTTGATAAATTAGGCGGAAAGTGCCAAGTGTCATTTTTTGGTGCCTTCTAAGTAATAAGAATATTTTCAAGGAATTGGCTAAGTGTCCTCTCCTGTTTCAATAGGATAGAGTGTTCTGTGTATCTGTTTCATCAAGCAAGCTAAGGGAACTCAGTGGGAGTTATTTTTGGTAGGTGGAGTAGTTCACCAGATAGATTTTTTGGGGCCTACAAACATTAAAAGGGGTCATCTATTTATCCCTTGTAAGCGGAGGAGAATGGACAGTTGTGCAACTAAGCAGGTGATGGAACGAGGAAATTCAGGTGTGAAAGGAGGTACTAGACATGAATTGACACGCCATAATCAGGGTAGCCACCCCGCCCCAGCATGGCCCTTTCTGATAAGACCAAAATGCATCCAAGGCATTGAATGCACCGAATTCCACACTATTTTATCTCTAAATCTGAGGCTATAAAATGGGGAGGATTGTCTAAAAGAGGGAGAATTATTCTAAAAAGTTTAGACTTTCTAGATCTTGTGACTAAGTAATATCATTTGCTTTTGTCTCATTTTCTTGAGTTGTAAATTTGATGTAATTGTGCATGTTTCTATGCCTTTTATGTGTCTGAAAGAATTAAGAAGATTGAACTCTATGCCTTTATCTGTGTCATTTGCAAAAGTAGTCTATATTGTAGATTTTTTAGAGTGTGATTGGGAATGTCATTTGCTTTTGTCTCATTTTCTTGAGTCAGAAGTTCTACATAACTGTACGTATTTTTGCACCTCTTATGTGATTGGAAGATTATTATAAGAAGATTGAACCCTATGCTTTTATTGACATTTCTCATATCTCAGCAAAAGAAGTCTCTATTACGAGCCTCTATTTCTATTATTTCAATCTTTTACATTGATCATGCACTTATTTGATCTTAAATGTAAATGAATCCTACATATAGTCTCACTGTGCTCAAGATTAGGATCAAAATTACACTCAGGCGCATCACCATAGTTAGGTTTCATTTTCTGCATTTACATTTCTATTTAATTTTCTATCTTTTTTCCCCACACTTGATACAAAAGAAGAGACCAACTTCTCTAAAATTTGGAGGTTGTTTCAAGCCGCAATATCCCACAGCTTGAAACTTCCCATTGTTGTTGATTAGAATCAAGCACAATTTTAAGCATCAATAGTATACAAAATTAATGTGGGTGGGGGAAAATGGGGATGAAAAATCTATTCTATAAAATGTTTAAAATGAGGGTAGAGAGTGTATTTACAGGACTAAGGAGGTAATCGAGCAATCAAACAGTAAATTGATCACACTGGTCACCCATATATCATACCCCAAAATCATCATTTGACATAGTTTTCTCACCCTACCACTCAACATAACCATCCAATGCTTGTCATTCTATGCACACTAGCTGGCACCTGCCATTCGACATAGTTATTCAACATAGTCATCAGACACAATTGTTCATCACAACCATTTGGTGGATCCATATGATGTAACCTTTTAGTTTGGTTTATCTATTCATCTATGTTTAATGTGGAATTTCAGTTGTTTTGTTCATAATCTATCTTTCGATGTAGCCTAATGATTGTACAAAAAACATGAAACTACTTGTTTTTACTCCTTCAGAATCATCATAGATTTGCCATCACCTATAGAGGATTCACCATAATTGTGATTTAAATTTTTTTAGATTTACAAAATATTTACAATAGGTTATCTAGTAGGACCTCTTAAAATTAACCCTGACCCAGAGCTCTAATACCATGTAAGATTCACCTAATAATGGACATCCAAGACTAATGACAAGAAGATTGAACACACAAATATGTTGAAGCTAGAAATCAAGAAATGGGTAGAATCTACAATAGATGTATTCATAAATGGATATAGATTGCACAATAATGACTCTAATATTATAGCTCATTAAGCTCACAACTCTTAAAATTTCCATAACTCACAACTTACATAGTTCCAAGTTAAGTAGCTCACCACAACCCAAAAGACTCCAAATATTATATATCAATAAAGCTTACAAAAAGGTGGAAATTAGGATAATCCCAACCATACCATGCATGTGGGATTAAATTACCCTAAATAGGTGGAATAAATAAAAGGAGCCAACATTCTAATACATGTGGGATAAACTTATCAAATGTACAAACACAAGTAAGCAATCTAAATGGTAGGAAAAGAAATATCCTACACTAACATGACTATTAGAAGTTATAAAAATGACACTAAAATAATTGAAAAAAAACATTTGGTTCCATCCTCCTAATATAAATTCCTTTGGCATAAAAAATGATTAAATCAAGATATGAATGCTTAAACCTATTGGCACTATGCCAAATGGCCCATCTACACATTATCTTCATGTATAATATATAATGGTTTCTTTATATTATGGGGACTATGACCAAATTGGATACAATCAATATCAATTTATTTTATCATAGTTTATAACACATACATATAATAGACATTATGGAAAACATATGTTTGTGTAGATATTTTATGATTATGTAACACCTCAGTCTTGTACACTTGGGAAACTCAAACTTTGGTTGTTCCTCTTAATTCTACACTCTCTTTGCTTCTACAAGCCTCACATCTAATCTAAATTGTGTCCCTTGGCCTATCTCTTAGTCTGACCAGTATTATATTGATGACACAAACATTATATCTTACCCAGAATGATTAAAATTTACTTATCTTATACCTCTACAAGTTTTAAATGGGTGCTTTTTTTGTTACTCCATGGACACTAACATCTAGGATAGACAATAGTGTCGGTGTTATTGTCCTACCTTAACATAAGTTTATAGTTCCTAAATTCATCTAATCTATAGATGAAATGTATCTTAATGGTTATCATAAGTTCTTTAATGTGAGCTTATAATCTAAAGGGATTGATATATGATCAACCCTCATTCATTCCTCACCTAGAAATGACCAAAGAGACCAAAGCACTTATGAAAAAACACTCTATCAAGCATTCAATGGAAAAAACCTTCCTAGATACAACACACATATAGGTCTAAAATACTAAAGGAGTAACTACTAATTAAAATTAGACTAATATAAATATGAAATAAATGACACATCTAATTTTGAAATTTAAAAAATTGGAAACTTACTAAATATTGAAAGTGCAAGAGATGAATATAAAACTTAGGTGTAAAATTGACATGCAAGTTATTTTAGGATATAAGACTGAGAGACTGACTATGTTGATTATGCATGAATTAGAAATAGGAGCTGGAAGGGTCTCTGAATAGGAGTGATATGATTGGACAAGGTAGGGTGCAATGTATTCCTTAGGGATCATTTATGTCCAATGGTGAATAGGGATCTAATATTTTTTGGTTTTGTGTGCCTTCATCTACTTTATATGTAGATTGTGTGGGAGTTTTCATTTACCTTTGATGACCACTATGTAATTTAGTTTCCACTAAAAACCCTAGCTCAATAGGTAAAATTACCAATGCAAATTAAAGAGTAAAAATGGGATAATAGTTGAGGTTGGTCATGACTTAAACACCCCCTGTGTTGATCACTATCTACATACCAATACTTTGATGAGGGATATAACTTCATGTAGTTATCCCTTGTGTGAAATAGGTGTTTAATTCTAAATGATGGTGCATTCCCAGTGCAATTAATTGCTTCAATCATGTCTTATGACCTTGGATATGTATACACACTTTAGCTCAGGGCTATTAGGGTTGCATATAATCAAAATTATGAGAAATAGGGAATTTTATCTCAAATTGAAATTATAATTCTAGTGATTTTCTTTACCCTTATGTGAAAAATTGTTTGAAATGTATTTATATATTGTTATTTTTGGAATTACTTTAGATAGGTCTCATTAAAACTTATGGGTTAAACTTTACACAACTTTAAATTCCATATAATCACCATTGGTTGGTATGAGGATAATTTATAGAGAATTTAGATAATAATAAGTTATGTTGTAATACCAATGGGGCACTCTGATGCAGAGAAAAACCATACATCTACCAACTTATACAAAGGAACATATTCCATATAATCACCATTGGTTGGTATGAGGATAATTTACAAAGAATTTAGATAATAATAACTTATGTTGTAATACCAATGGGGCACTCTGATGTAGAGAAAAACCATACATCTACCAACTTATACAAAGGAACATAAACTTACCTTGTGATCTCACCTAGCTTTGATCTCTTGAAGTCAAACTATCAACTCTGGCTATTTCATTTGTAGTATAACAGATCCTCTACACCTTTTTATGAAGTATTATTATTTATATAACCTCGTTAAGGTTCCTAAGCCTTCTATGGACCCATAGTCATTTTGTATAGTCTTAAATTTCCTCTCACTTACTCTACACTTTCTACTTGACAAAGACTTCTTGCTTGTAAACTTGTTTCTTCTCACTTTCCAATAGACCGGTTCTAAGGCTTCATGCAATATGTATGAGGTATTTAATACCATATACCTCATCCTTTTGATTATAAATCCATATGTAATCTTCTGTCTGATCCCCTTCTTATTCTATTATCCGTTCTTTCCTATATTCCTATCACTACCATGTTTTGTTACCATATGCTTCTTAGGCCTAGTTTCATAGGTCTGCCACCTCCTTAACACTTAGATTCAACCCTATAGTGTTATCCAATTGATATTTGATACTTTTCATATTTTATTCAATAAAATATAGGATTATTTACACTTATTTCCATTTTCATTACATAATAAGACCAAAATAGGCATAGTTCTCTTGTAGCCCTACATGCACACAAAATTGTAGTTTTAAATAATCTATAGAAGGTGAAAATAAAATAAAACCAGTCTTAGATACCCTTTATTCCTTTACAACTTCATGCAATGTCTCAATTCACCACTCTCCATGGAAGTATTTTTTCTCTCTCAACCTCCTTGCCAATTAGGTCCCTTTAGGCCAAAAGACCTACTTCACAATTTCAAAGTCCTTGTCTCCACACCAAGGCTCTTATGATCATCCCCCTAGATATTTTTGATTATTTAAAACACATCCCATAATACTACACTCAAACCTAAGCTACCACTCTTTATTTCACTAAATATTCACTCTTCTTCTACTACTTGGGCTACTAGATCTCCTTAATTAGGTTTGTTTGTAGGCTTCTTTGTAACAAATTCCACTTACATAATATTCATATTGATCTCTAAGGTCACACTCATATCCATACATGTAATCACACCTCCTCCCCTAGTATAATTCTTCCACAAATCTCAAAACTCACATATCCTCATTAAACTGGGTTTTGATAGAGTTTAGCAGGGTTACAGACCTACAATTCACATTCCTCACTCCTCAGACCTCATAATGATATAAAACCACATTAAAACACTCATACAATACCCCCTTATATCTCCCTTGATATTTTCATCCATTTTTATGGTTTATTCACAAAATATAATGGTTTATGTGCCTTCTAAGGTTTGGGGGGGGTAGAACATAGACCGAGAGCATGAAATAAGGTTTCAAATGAACTTGAAAAAAATTCCAAACTTCCTACCACCTTTATAGGGTCTAAAAAAATCTAATACAAATATATTTAAAATAATAATCTGTTAATAATCCCATAACCATCAGGAATAACAATTTATCATGACTGTAACAAACTTACACATGTTATCTTAAGCCCAATATCTTTATTTCATGGATTATTTTCAACCTCAACCACCAAAATGAAAATATAAAGATTTAAGAGGTTCAAAAAACACTGATAAAACATTCAAAAACTAACTAATCTTATATGGACCACCTTTAATTCATGTGCAACTATCTTTTATTTGACTATAACCACATAATCTTGTAACACATAGCTGCAAAAGTAACATAAGCATGCTATAACATTTAAAACAAATTAATACGAAATAAATCCATCTAGATCACTCTTTTGGTGTTAAAAACAAACATGTCACACACAAATCAATATTTAATTTATTTATTTTCACATGAAAATATTTAAGCAATCCCTTATCTTTCCATTATCCTTCATAGACTGGACTCATTTTCTTCACTTTCCTTCATCTTTTTCTCTCTCCTCAAACCTCTACACCCTGATGACTCCTAATAATAAATACACTCTTATACATGCTTATAATCACTCAATATCACCTACTTTATATGGTAACCCTCTCCCTATTCCAACTCCACGTAGGAGTGGTAGTTACAAACATCACATTATTTTCTTTTTCTTGATTTACATTGCATATCATGCTTTGTACGTTGGGAGATACCCTACATACACTTCAAGTATCACTTTGGACACATTACAAACATTTACCTTCAATTACATTATACACAATACATCCAAAACCCCCTTATAATCACTATAAGAATTCAAATTTTCAAAACTTCCCTTTTTGGAGGGAAAATGTCAAATGAACACAAACACACAAATTAAGACATCTAACTATATGATAACTCTCTAGGGGAACCTATGATGTCCCTCACACTAATGTATGACCTTTACATCCATTCCAATAGATTTGTCTTGTCATATTGATGCTCCTGCATCATACTCCCCATGTGGGAGAAAATGAGCAGGTCCTCTTATATGCTTCCTTCTTCTTCCCGATATTCCAAATTATGCTTTTCTAATCCTTTGTTCTCTCTTTGCTATTGTTCCACTTAACTTCTTGTGTTTTCCTTAATTGTTTATTTTGTCTATGAATTATTTTTTGGTTTTGTTTCCTTGTCAACTTTTCTTCCAACTCCATGAAGTATATCATCTTCTGCAATTTCTTGTTTTCTTTGTGTGCTACCCCAAATGGTTTTCTCTTGTTATTCATTGGTCATCTTGCCTCATGGATTCTTCCTTATTCATTCATTAGGTATTTCCATAATACTTCTTGTTGTTCCATATTCTTGGAAATACTTTTCATGGAACCCTTGTGTAGTTCTCCACTTTGTTCCTCATAAAACTCCTTTGTTGCCCTTGTTCTAATTATATAATCAATTGATTTGGTGTCATCCTACACCTTTTTCTTGACTTTGTGTACCTTTATTTCCTAAAGATCATGCTATTATTTAGAACCCTATTTTATCTTCCTCTCCTTCATATCTTCTTTTTCATCCTTATTAAGTGTCTTCTCCTGATACTTTCTCTTCTCAAGGTAAGTACTCTTATGTCCTTTTTTTCTTTGGAATGACTTATCCTTAATGAATTTAGGATTATCAAAGAGTACCATCTCTTGAGAATCTTTGAACTTACTATCACTATGCATCCCTTCAACCAACTCAACTAAAACATGAATTTTTAAAGAGATTAAACTCTTACCTTGTTCTTTATTCTTCATCTCAACTATATTATTGATCTCTTCTTCAAATGCCTACTTATCTTCATGTTTTAGGTCCACTTCATCACCTTTGATTAGATACAACTTGACTTGTGTATCTTATTTTTTAATCTATAACTCTTGGTTTCTCCTTTGTTCACCTTATTATTTCATCTTCAACTTCTTAATATCATCCTTCAACTTCTTGAGGAACCCATATCATGGCTAATTATATCCATAAAATAACATCCTATTTCTTGCATATGAAGTGGATCTAAAGGTAGTTTCTAAAATTATGGTTTATTTAGAATAAAATAGTAGATATATATATCATGGTTATGTATTTAGAATTCCTTGTTATTTATTTATTAGCTATTACTAATGATTATTGAAGAAAAAGATGTCAATGAGTGCATACATATTCCATACTAAGATAAGAATGATTCAAAGTAAGAAGAGTAACCATTCAATAATAATGTTGGATTAGTATCAAAATCTTCTACAATAAGATCCAATATTATGGTCAAGTTATGGACTTCTACAGGTTTGTTGTAGACTCCCATAGTAGCTATGGATTACAATAGACTTGTTACAATAGCTATATATTACAACATGATTACTATAGACCATCCATTGATTACATCAACCAGCTACAGATTTTAACATGATTGATATGGATTTCAATAGGCTTGCTATGGATTTTAACTAAATTACTCCAGACTTTAATAAAATTGCTACAGACTTGTTTGGGAAGTATTTCTAAGAATATTCCAATGTTCCAGCTATCATGAAGAATGCTTTGCATTTAGATTATTTCTCTCTCTCTCTCTCTCTCTCTCTCTCTCTCTATATATATATATATATATATATATATATATATATATATATATATTTCTATGTATAGATTTTTCATAATAGCTTGTACTTACATATATGTTTATGTAATTTTATTCCAATAAATATCTCTCTCAATATTTATTGGAATAAAATTACATAAACATATATGTAAGTACAATCTATTATGAAAAATCTATACATAGAAATATATATATATATATATATATATAGATTTTTCATAATAGATTGTACTTACATATATGTTTATGTAATTTTATTCCAATAAATATCTCTCTCTATATTTTGTGGAGATTGAGATAGGATATAGTATCTTGGTTTTTACTCCCAAATAAGGTGTTAGTTGAAATCATAGAATTATAAATGCAACCTTCCACACTTGAATGAATAAATTAATCAATACACTTTTTCTTTCCATTATTCTGAGTAGCCCATTTTGAAATTCATGGTTTACATAAATCCTCTTTTGAGGAATGAACTGGCCACTCATTCTAAGGAAGATAGATCATGTATTTATGTTTATTCTTTTATTTTGTAATTATCCTTTTTGTTTTAAATTATTATTTTATTTCTTTTCTAATGTAACTATTTATTTTTGTATAATTTATGTGAACCTATAGGTGTTTGATTTGTTTATCATTTATTTTTAATTTAGCAATTTACTTTCTACAAGTGTGATTTACTTTCTGAAAGTGTGTTTTAATTTTTTCAAGTGTGATTTTTAATTTCAAAAAGTGTGATTTTAAATTCTAACAAGTGTGATTTTTAATTCTTGCAAGTGTAGAGTGTCATAGAAGGAACCATTTGCCAAAAATCTCTTTCTCTTATTGTAGACAAACTTCAGACACCAACCTTGGATTAGCATTATTAAATGAAGGGAATTGATGACACCTATCATTTTTGGTGTTGTTATCAAGGAACCATGATGTTATTAGGAGATTCATATTTGCTAAGGAGATTCTAGTGAGAGGGAATGTTTCTTTACAAATTTTGTGACAGGAGATACTTAGTTAATGGTTTATTTTATGCAATATAGATTAAAATTTATTTTTCTACAATTATATTTTAGATTTAAAAATAAAAATAAAACCCACCAATACTAACATTATTGTGTAGAAAATAATAGCTTCTAGCATTATGAAAGAAAATATAATTGTTGATGTAGGATGGAAATGAAATTTTGATAAAACTATAAGATGGAGAAAATAGACTGATACATGAATTTTTGTAGTTGTTTACAATAAATCTAAAATAGATACTTCTATATGTAACATGCATATTTAGGGAATGATTTACATTCTAAATTAATTAGATCGACTATATGTGGTTGTGTAAAACCTATACAAATATAGCTACACCTTTTCCAGAACCACCTATAATGGATCACATATCTTTTTGGATGATTCCAGAAAAGTTACATTTTTTCTAAGAAGCAAGTGAACATTACTACTAAATCAATCTCTAATTATTTTAAATCAGATCATACCTACATGCCTGTAATAAATTTTTTTTGTTGTTTTTTATTTGATTGAAAAACACAAATAGTTTCTAGCAAGATAAGATTGCACATTAGATTTTAATTGTGATCGAAATTAAAAAATGGTTGAAATTTATGGAAGGATGGCTAAAATATATGAGGAGATGGCATTTCAAGTAAAGAGAATTATGCTAATGATCTCTGCTAAAATAAAATAGTCTACAATCTAGTATGTGTAATTGCTAAAAATAGACTACTAATCTAGAATTATGTGGGATATTTAATCTTCTAGGTAACCATAATTTATTTCTAGCAATGATTAATATAGCAATAATTTATCAAGAAATTGAAATGGAAAAGAGAGAGAGAGAGAGTTCTATGATTTATCACTCTAACCAAAATCCCTATGATTTTATCTAGTAAAGTGCTACATATAGAATGAATTTCATTCTAATCTTGGATGACTAATCAAATTTATGCATGATAATGGTTTCAATGGTTTGTTTTTTCTATTTAATTCATGACTAGGAGAGATTCATGATGATTTTGGATAAAATGTATAATTATAGCCTCCCATAATATTGTATACAATAGCGACATGCCTTAAGATCATTATTTTGGTTGGACTCGACATGGATCAAACAAATTTGATAGATTAAAAATAATAAAAATCTCATGCAACTGTATATTTTTCTTACTGGAAGTAGATCATAATTGGTCATGCAATATGTTAGTTCCCAAAATTACGTTGGAGCAATTTGGGTCTTTGTATGAGCTATGCTCTATGCCAGAGTTAAGTGAGCTTCAATGTCTTAGTTTCTTGCATTTCTCATTAGGAGGAAAGGTTGAGGTGTGTAATTTGAGCAATCATGTCTGTTATCTTGGTTAGACAAGTGTATAAGGACGTCTGTCAAAGATGGAAAATACCTAAAGAAGGTTCATGAAAGATTTAAAAATTAACCACATGTGGAACAAGGATTCTATGGCATGAGAGTCTACAGTAAACAAATGAGGGTGTAACCAAGTATTTTGCAAAGCTTGGATCATTTGCACTCAAAAGAGGAAGTATGTTAGTGTCCCAGATAAAAATAACACACTGCACTTATGTGTTTTGGTGATTAAGGTGAGGAAAAGTTTGATGAACCAAATGAAAAATATGTATTTGATCTAAGGGACCCCCCTTGAGAGTGAGATTCAGGAGATGGGAGGATTTTGAACTCCTCCCCTTTTGAAGGAAGTTGGTATAAGTGGAGAAAGTGACCATGGTCTCGGTTTCTTTTTGATTTGGACACTTGGTAGAACATCGAGCCCTTGGATGTTTCAGGCCTCTTTAAAAAATTGCCCCACTTGCCTTTTCGTGGACATGGTGATAAAAATCCCTAGGTCCCCAATGTATATTTTTAATAATAAAAAATATTCATGCCATGTGGAGGTGCTCGAGTGCTTGTTAACTTTTGGACCTTTTTGGAAATTGCCTCACTCAATTTTATGGACATTTTCCAAAAGGTCCCCAAAGGCCCGAACACTTGAGTTTTTTATAAAAGATTGATCATTGGAGGTCATGCCTTGGTTTCATCAGGGACTCAAGACTTTTTGTCCTATAGCACCAAAATGTCATAATAGGTAAAAAAGGTGAGGAAATCCCTGAAGAACTAAATATGAGTTTTTTAAATCTATGATTCACTCATATTTTGCCACGTATTATGAAAGAGTGGTTACTTAGCATGCAAGGGAAGGCCTTGCATTTTCCCTCTATTTTTCAAATGAGGCTCAATAAATTAATGGGGGTAGGTTATAATTTTCCACCTTATCATGGAACACTAATGGTAACCCTAATTCTAAAATACAAGGGATTATAATTAAGTGTTATTCTTCATTTGAACTTACCTTTCGAATTTAGAGATAAATATTTGTGATTCCAAGTGACTAAGTGTGATAGAGTGAATAATGATGTGAATATAGTGAATCAGAGTACAAATTACAAAGGATTTATACTAAAACCTGTGTGTAGCCTCCACTACTACCAATGGTAGCTACTTTAACAACATCAAAGGGAAACATTGTATCAATATTAAATTCAATCAAGGACATTGATGTTATGAATTTGGATTTTGGGGCACTGGTAAATATTTTTCAATACACTAACCCCCCACAAGTAGTTGCTAATGTTGGCATGAGCTACATCACACTAGCATCAACATTTCCCCTGACTGCTCCATACCCAGATCTCATCATAGCATGTGTTTGAACATATCAACTAGATACCAGAACCATCATTGATGGTAGTCATTTAGTAGTATGATCCTTTACTTTAGAGGTCCTCAGTACCATGCTTAGCATTCCCCCTCAACCAAACATCATCACACATAGCATTGAGGAATGCCAACAATACGCTGACAATGATGAGAAAGCCATCTGGGAGGTAGTAAACTCATGTTGGCTGACCAAGAAAAGAACCAAGGTCTCAAGAATGTCAAATAAATTGAAGTTGGTAGAGTTTAATGAGTTTCCTTGATATGTTATAGCCATAGCTATTAAAATTTATGGGCTACCCACTGTTGAGAAGTTTGAGACATGGATGTTTTTAATCATGCTCTACGTACTAGAAGGGAAGAAGAGGATTGACTGGGCCATCATCCTCAGTGATAATTTTCATGCACAAATGATGTGCCTCCAAGCATGCATCACCTCCAAGGAGAAATTTCAAGGTACATTTTATATGTCTTCCTCCATGATAGATAGTTTGGTACATAACAGGGTTTTCAAGGGACTTATCAAAAACCTCATGGGGATGAGAATTTATGAAATATCTCCTAAAGTAACCTTGGAGGGGTCTAAGAATAGTTTTTTCAAGGTTGATAACTACTTCTTCAACCCCATGATGAGTGTGTTCTACCCCCTAAGGAGCTTGAATAGAATTTTTTCAATTACCCAAATGGTAATTGAGAAGTTTAACACCACCTATATTCAATTCAAAACATTCATGTACATCAGGGTGAGTGGGTATTCTAGATGCCCATTTAAATTTCCCAGATACTTGGATGATATATTAGCAATAATGGATCTATGTAGGCAGATTCTACCACTACATGAAATGATTAAAACCAAAAAGATAAATAATCCTTTCAAGTTTCTTGTGGAAATTGGTTTCTATTCATGCCCTTATGTGGCCAAGGCAAAGGGGTTATAACTAAAAATGAGTTTGTACACACTTGGTAAGATGCCACCTTGACCCAATTATGACATCAAGTGGTTGATAAATATGGTGAAAAATATGGTATGGCATCATTTCCACTATGAAGACCTGTGGTCTGATTGCACCATCAAAGAAGATGTTAGGAAGTGGGAGTACATGAGGTTATTAGTGCAAGAGGTCATAGCATATGACATTGCTCCTCTCCCCAAGGATATGGTCAATGACAAGATGAAAATCTCCTCCACATAAAATAGGAGAAATATTGAATCCCATCCCATCCCTTTGCTATATTTCACTGAGGAAGAAAATGATTCCATCCCTAGGTGAGTGATATGGATAATGAGGATAACCTTCAGGTGGTTGAAGGAGCATGGAGTCAACATCGAGGTGTACAACACCCCTACCCTCCAAGAGTTGAGGGAGGTCAAAGAATTGAATGTATTCCTCCCTACACATAGTGGTGACCATCCATCCCCATCATCATCTATAGTAAGAAGAGGGAAAATAAAGCTAGGAGACACTGACTTCACCAAGTTGGTGGATGTTAAAAAAATGACGGGAACCCAATCCAAATTCAAGATGTCTTTCTCAAAGATAATAAGCCTAGACAAAAATTGGGATAAAATTCTCATAGGGTAGGTCACATTGGTTAATGCCATCCCTATTTCAATTTTGGGGAGGGAAGCTCCAAGGGTGCGAACCATCTCAGTGGATTCTCCCACAGCCAATCAAGCACTAGTCCCAATTGTCCTATCTTTGTAATAGGCTATAGTTGAGCCTCCTTCAAAGATATATTCAAGGAATAGAGGAGGTGAAGAACAAGAGGAGCCATAAAAAAAAATATCCAAGAATAATACCCTTCAACCTCTAGCAAAATCTTTGATCAAGCAAAGGACATTTCTCTTGAAAGACCCAATCACCGAGGAGTGCCCCCCAGAGAAAAAGGAATATAAAGATTCATATGCACAGAGGGTTAGGGATATGAATGAGGGGAAGGAATCAGATGAAGAAAGGCTAATAGCTAAGGTAATGAAAAAACAATGATCCTTCACTCCCCTTAAGGTGAGAACTAGGTAGAGGATCCATAAGGAGAAATGTCACTCCCCTTCAAAAATCCTAATGGAAGGAGCATTTGTAGAAGGGGAACCTACAATAGAAGAAGGTAAAGGTGATGAGGAAGGGGTAAATAATTTAGATGATCCTCTATCTTTTGATGATGTTGTGAAGACTGGTGCTAAGGTGGCCACCCAAGTATAAGCCTCTACTAAAAAGGAACCCCACTCCCTAGAAATAAAGGAATTTATCTAAGATGTTATTTCTCAATCACTTGGGCAAGACAAAGTCAATGAAGTCAAGGACACCTCAAAGCAAGATGATGGGGATCAGGGTGAACCTAGGGATGAGTCTCACCATCTTGGGTTTGATTTCAAAGTTTTGGAGGAAGTTGAGCTAGTCACAAAGAAGGAATAAAAAGATAAGGGAAGTGATGAAGACACACATTAATTTATGTTAAGCCCTCCTCCTAAACCAGTGATGCTACCAGTAATTGCTTCCCCACTAACACCACTTATCACTACTACAAGGCCATCCTCAACATCTACAACTTCAATGAGTTTCTAGACCAAGCCCCTTCTTTGGATTGTAGACCAAGTGAAGGAAAAGAAGGATGTGATGATAAAAGTAGGGGATATTGATATAGCTCAAATTGTTTAAAATCAAAAGGCCAAGCCCCCAAAGAAGGCTAGGATGCATGTTAAAATTATATTCACTGACATAAGGGAAAGAAGTGTTGAAGTAGCCATTCCTCCTCTAGATGCACTAAAGAAGGATAATCCCATAGAAAACTATTCCAACTACTACTATAATCTCAGTGATCCATTAAGGAAGGAATTGAAGCATACTTCACAAGTCCCAGCTGACATGGTGACACATAGAATGGATAAAGATAAAGCCACCATGAAATAATTAAAGGCATAAAATTAGGCTATGATCTAGTACTTGTAAAAGTTACTGAGTGAGCTCTAGGTGGTGACTCCAACCACCATCTAGGATCTTGACCTTTCCCATATCCCCATTAGAACACTAAAAATCACTTGTGGTGAAGATTTAAAGATCAGAGGATGGGTGATAAAATATTGGCAATAGGACTTGATAACTCGAGGCCAAGAAGTAATCCATACAGCTATGGAATGGCTAGATGATGAGATAGATAGGAAATGAGAGGGTAGCTCCATAGTATCTATTTATGATGTTGATATCAAAAGTTGGAAGGTACTTAGGCCCAAAATAGATAAAATATGTAAAGTGGGCAAGGATATTTTAGTTATAAAAAATATGATCTCTCTAGATAATATTAATATGCCCAGAGAGTGCTAATAGGCCATAAAACATAGGCTTATCATGCTCAAGGATGTTTTTTTTGATTTAAAAGGAGAAGAGAAGTCTCTCAAGACTATGAGAAAAAAGATTGAGGCCACTCTGAGAGTAATGTTGAGGCTGGATGATGTAGTGGACCTGATAAAAGAACTATTGGAGAAGGCTCTGAAGGATCTCAAAGATGCACCTCATGAAGATTTCAATGGCCAAAAAATAAAGGACCTAGTATCTCTCAAAAAATCCTACGATAAGTTGGAGGCATTGATACAAAAGAAATAAGGAGTGTTCTAGAGAACCAAAAATTGGTTAGATGAATATGATGCCAAATTCGAGTACCAAATGGGTCCAGATAGAATGATCCTCACCAGTATGATCGAGAAGTTTGTTACACACAAAGACAAGCTGGCTAAGGACATAGTCATCGATGTGGATTATACATCATGATGAGATACCCTTGGTTTATTTCCCAAAAAGGGAATTATGCCATACCTCCCTTTCTCTTCTTTTCTGTTTCTCCTTTTTGTCTCTTTCCTTTTAAGAAACTTTTGTATTTTTCTCGATAGTGGCACACCCCTTTCTGAGTTTGTTTTAAGGAAAGGATGTTTTTATTTCTTTGCACAAGTAGACAGAGTTTTATTTTTTCCCTTGTGGGTTATTTTACGTGTACATAACTATAAATATTCTTCTATAGTGGGAAATCATATCCTTCATCATCATGAGAGCACACCTGCAGGTCCAAGGAATCAAGTTTGTTAGAACCAACTCTAGGCTTGTGAAGGAGTCTTCCAAATGGAGTATCTTTATATAATATGCCAAGTATGGTTATGGAATCGTATAATTAAAGGGGGTTTGTCCCTTTACAAGGTTAGCTAAAAATTTGACTGTAAAAGAGATAGCTCAGAGAGTCATCCCTATGTAGTGCCCTAGTGCCAAATCAATTTCATTTGTAAAATCATTGGCAAGCTTTGAGATCATCTATGATGTTCCCTTGTTACAGAGTCATTTATTCAAAGTGTCTTATGATATCTAATTTTAAATAAATGTGTTGTGATCAATCTTTTCCTAGTAAATAAATAACATATGTTTATGGTTTTCATTTTATCTTGTTGTTCAAATGCAGTGTTTCTTTTCACAAGCTAAATAGATTGGTTGTCTGGTGTATGTTTCTTTATGGTAGTCATTTGGAAGGTGCAACTAGAACATAAAATCCTTTCTATTTTAAAGTTTGGGAAGTGAAGCATTGATATCCTTTTTAAGGGTAGTCTTAGGCCCATGGATGCAATAGGAAATAATTCTTAAAAGGTAACATGTAGTGTTGCTTGTAATCTTTCAAGGACCATATGCGTGTAGTTTCTTCCTGGCTATTTTAAGAATTAAACAAGCATTTATTGATAAAGGAGATGTCATGATTGTGTGAACCCTTCCATATTTAGTTATTATCCCTCCACATCTTTTCATCAAACTTTTCTTGTAAACATTGTCTTACCCTGTTCTACCCTACATACAACATACAACTAGCATACCATAAGAGTTTCCTGCCTAAAAAATGCACTATATATTGTTCACCTAAAGTGTATTTTATCTATATGCTCAAAATCCTATCACTACAGTCATCACTCACCCCTTTTAATTCAACAACAATTTCCACATCAACAATTTCAACCATTTTTCCATTTGTCTTAAGTAGCTTTCATATGACTTAAGGATTCATGCATTTCATGTGACAACCCTTCTAGGGTGGAGTGTTTGAGTCTGGTTATGATTTGGTCATATTCCCTCTTCCCTAATTGCAAATCCCCATGAATTTTGAAGGTTTAAAATCCCTTCATCAAAACTAGCTAACCCCACCGATAGGTCCTCTCACCTTGGTTCAAGTAGAGCCAAAAGCAATAGGGAACTAACCATCTCCTTTATCGGGCCTCTCTTGATCAACATCCCCATTTAGTTCTTCCAAGGTGTTGAGCCATCCTCAGCTCCAATGACATATCTTTGTGGCTCCTCACCTTCGACTTGCACTCTCCTTGTTTCTTGCTCCTAGTGCATGTCAGGCTGAGTGATAATAGTACGTTATTGGGAACCAACACAATAAATCATGTAAAAAATTTAACGTAATGCATCAAAATATAAATATTGTTTTGGATTTTGCATGAGGCAAACAACTAGATCCCAACATCGACGATTAGTCTTACATAAATCATTGATTTTTACAAATTTTTAGCATGTACAATTTGTTGCCCTTAGGTGATCTAACCATTTCAATTTATATTTTCTTTTGGAATTGTTAATTTTATACCAAATTTTTGTTTTTAAGAATCTTTCTAAACTATAATGATAATGTCTGATAGAAAATATCAATTGAAATACTCAGGAAATTCACTTCAATCTCAATACTATATGTTTATTTTATTTTCTATGTTTTTTATTAAATCTATATGGATGAAGAAGTTTTTAATTAAAAAAACTAATGACAATATTAAAAATTAATAATAATAATCATACTTCCCTTCCACTCCAGACTAATATGAAACCTAGAATATTGAATTTACATATAGTTGCATGAGACTGAGTGTTTAATATTTTTTGAGTGTTGTAGATGTTATAAATTGGTAAGAATTACATGTTTTTAGCAAGTTATCTCAAATAGCATGAAATTATTAAAAAATATTCAACAAATATGTGGTTAAAAAAATGGTAAATTGGGTCTAACTTTGAGGGGCTTCACCCCTTGACCCCAGCCTGTATCACAATAGGGAGTACGTAAGGGGCACTACCCCTTGACCCCACTAGGGACTACCACCCCAAGACCTCCACTTTTGATTTCCAAACCAAAGAAGAAGATAGTGATAAGCTTGCTCAACATGATGCAAATCCAAGCCAGGTTATAGATGAATAACACAAAAATTTTAGTAGCAAGAAGAGGCATGCAAAATCTATTTGAAAGAAGGAACCCAAGAACCTCTAAAATTTAGTTATCTAAGTATGTTTATCAGTTTCTAGTTTCCATCAAATAATTTAGCAATATAATTTTATCTTTCCTATAAAAAATAATAGTTAGTATTTTCTACACAGTTCATAATAAAAACAATTGATGACATTTCCTTTCACACATTTCCATCCATATTTAGGAATTAGCTAAACCGATATCCACTTACATAATAATAGAACTTGCCTAAGAAAGTTCTTATTCTCCACAATAAAATTTTATCATCAATAATGTTAATTACTAAACCATCAACCATTCGTACGTAGGTTGTAATGCATTCTTCCATATATATTTAAATGTTCATTTTAATAGTCTATTGTTGGCATTTATATTTATTTGACATTGATGATATTATGCTTGTCTAAAAAGGTTTTATTTGTTTTTGATTTTTACAAGATACTTTAATTATAAGGAGTCATTCTAGAGATGAGAACTTATTCCTATAACTTCAACAAGTAGTTGGTAGATTATTCTGAGTTACCTTTGACAATAGAATGTAGTAGAATCAACAAAGTGTTTATCACCTGTTATTGGTCATCACTACATAGACCAATGTTGAAGAATGCCAACATAAAAAAAATTACATGCCACATTTTCACACAATATGAAGATGCATAGAGTCTATGGCTAACATTTTCTAAGTCAATCAGTTTCATAAAATTTTAAAAAAAAATCGACAATGAAAACCTTCAAATGTTATTGGTAGCCTTAGTTTGAAAACTAGCTTGCTAGTAAATCAAGTGTTGGAATAAAGAGCCTTGATTAGAAAACCAATCTATTGGCTAGTCAAGGGAAAAAACATAAAAATAAAAATAATATAATTTGTCTTATAGAATATTTGATGCATATTTTTTTTGGTTGCTTACTTTTGTGCTCTTATTTGTAGCATAATAGGACTATAATTTTATCATCACTTTTCCCAACCTTTTTCACTTTGGCTACCATGAGGGAAGAAATGAATAATGAAGCCATGCCAAGGTATTTTAATTTACTATTTTATATTTAAATTTAATTTTACGTTTTTTTATTACATGAAGATCCACTCTTGAAAATAGCTTGTTTTAGGGAAATGAACAAAATTCCATCTAATCTTGTGTAATCTCATCCCACTTCATTCATTTGGCATGCATGAAGACATGCACGAGCTTAGGTGTGGGGGAGGAGAATAGATTTGAAGATATAAGATTTGAACTTATCCAAACACACAAGTTAATGAAAATATAGTTTGATCTTTATCATGGTACATAGTTTTGAAAGAAACACAGATTTTTTATGTCAAAAGCTACTTTGTGGTCAAAATAAATATGTGTAGACACAATAGAAAATTCTCAACACAAAAAATTTCTCTTATTTCAATTAATAATAAAAAAAATGAAGAGAAGAAAATAAATAAATAAAGAAGACAAGATGAAGAGAGCAGCATGAGAATTCTACATAAGAACCTATATCAAAAAGATAAAAAATAATCTAAGAATAGTAGGAAAACCCTCCACATAAGAACCTATCCTTAAATATCCATTTTCATTGGCCACTTTTATCTAGAGATTTTAAAAGATAAATTTTTTTATACTTGTACAAATGAAATCAATTTGGGGAGCCCATTTGAAGTATGAATCTAAGTCTAACCCATGTATATGTACCATGATGTTTTAAACAGTGGCATACATGAGGACATGCATGAGATTAGGTGTAGGGCAGATTATGAGCCTATAAAATGGTTTATTATATCCATAAAATAACATATTTTTCCTTGCATATGAAGTGGATCTAAATCTAGTTTTTGAACTTATGGTTTATTTATAATAAAATAGTATGTATATATTATGGTTGTCTTTAGAATTCTTTGTTATCTATTTATTAGCTATTACTAATGATTATTGAGGAAAAAGATGTCAATGAGTACATGCACAGTCCATACTAAGGTAAGAATGATTCAAAGTATGAAGAGTAACCATTCAAGAATAATGTTGGAGTAGTATTATAATCTTATACAATAAGATCTAGTATTATGGTCAAGTTATGGAATCTTACAAGTTTGTTGCAGTATTCTGTTCAAGTTATGGATTCTAACAGGCTTGTTACAATAGCTACAGATTACAACAAACTTGCTACAATAGCTACAAATTACAATAGGCTTGCTACAGACCAGCGATGGCTTACAATAGAATTGATATGAACAAGCTATGGATTACATCAGATCAACTATGGATTACATCAGTGAGCTACAGATTTCAATAGGCTTGCTATATATTTCAACAGGGTTGCTACATATTTCAACAGGTTGCTATGGATTTCAACATAATTACTTTTGACTTCAACAAAACTACTAAAAACTTATTTGGGAAGTATTTATAAGAGTATTCCAATGTTCTATCTATCATGAAGAATTCTTTCCTTTTAAACTTTTTCTATATATATTTTTATGTATATATTTTCCATAATAAATTGTATTTGAATATATATTTATGTAATTTTATTCCAATAAATATATCTTTACATATCTGGTGGGGATCAAGATTATGTTGTAATATATTTTATTATTGGAATAAATATCTCTCTCCATATTTTATGGAGATTGAGATAGGATAGATTATCTCAGTTGTTACTCCCAAATAAGGTGTTGTTTGTAAGCATGCAATTATAAATGCAACCTTCCACACCCAAATGAATCAATCAATCAATACACTTTTTATTTCCATTATTTTGAGCAAATCATTATAAAATTCATGTTCTGAATAAATCCTCTTCTGAGGAATGAGCTGACCACTGATTCCAAGGAAGATGGATCATGTATTTATGTTTATTCTTTTATTCTATAATTATCTTTTTTGTTGTAAATTATTATTTTATTTCTTTACTGATGTAATTATTTATTTTTGTATATTTTTTGTGAACCTGTAGGTGTTTGATTTGTTTGTCATTTATTTTTAATTCTATGATTTAATTTCTACAAGTGTGATTTACTTTCTACAAGTGTGATTTAATTTTTACAAGTGTGATTTTTAATTCCATCAAGTGTGATTTTTAATTCTAGTAAGTATGATTTTTAATTCTTGAAAGTGTGAAGCGTGATATAAAGAAATATTTTCCAAAGATATCTTTATCCTATTGTAGACAACCTTCAAACACTAGCCTTGGATTGGCATTATTACATAAATGGAATTGACGACACCCATCACTTCTCTATAACACTAGCCACCATCTGATCATACTAATCATTTATCTCCTTCTTCTTAGCTTGATTATAAATCTAAAATTTATATTTATAATTATAAAAATCATATGTTATTTCCTTATATTTACTTGTAAACACACACAAATCATTAATTTTAAAACTTGGCTCATGTGCCCCTCTTGATGCCTCAAGTACTAACATTCTTCCTTCTTGTTGCTCCTCATCTTGTGCTTCATTATTTTCTTCTTCACCAAGAACTGATCATTATTTTGGATAAAAAATATGTAACTCCTTAACGTCTTTCATGATCACTTCTTATTCCTTAAGGTGTTGATGACCTTCTTTTCCCTACATATCAACCTACTCAATCACCTAAAACTGCTCAATTTTTCTCTCTTGATTTACTTACAGAGCAACCCTTCATTTTATTTCTCTTCCCTCATGTTTATCCTCTTTTTTCTCTCAATAAGTATCATTATAATCCATTGAACTTTCTTTTTTTTCATAACCCAACCATATTGGTTCTCTTCTTTCTGTATTCGCTCTATCATGAGCATCATCTTTTATGTACTCTATAGACTCTACCTCAAATACTTCACTTCTTCTTCAAGATATAACTATTTATTTCTATTTTTATTTTTCATATTTTCATTCTTAATCACCTCTTTTCAAGTCTTTTATATCTTGATTCTATATTGTTTTCACCTCACCTCGGTATACTCTTAGTTCTCACTTGGGACTTTCTCTTTCCTTGTCCTCACTTGGGACTTTCTTCTTATTCTAGTTCTTTGCCTAGGACTTTTATTTTTCTCTCTAAGTTCTCATTTAGATTACTCTTGATCTCCCATAGATCTCACTTTATCTTTCAAGCCTTAATGGATTTAGGGTTTCTTTTGTTATGATCCTGATGGGCAGATTTCACTAATGCCTCAAGGTTTTGGTGTAATGGTTTATTAAATTTGGTATTAGAGCCTCCACCTGGGTTCAAGTCATAGAGTGGGTGGATAGGATGGCATGGTAGTGTTCATATGGGTCTTGTAAATGTGGGGGATCCTGGTTTAAGGTTGTTAATCTAGCCCAAAGTCTGGGCTTCAGAAGTGTGGTGGGATATTATGATCCAAATGGGAGGATTTAACTAATGACTCAAGGTTTTGGTGTAATGGTTTGTTACAGATTCTCTACCAAAACTTCTCATCTTTTATGCAAACCTCAATGGGTTATACCTACTCTTTTTTTGACTTGTAAGAGATCTTCACAACTTTAAAGTTTCTTTGTATAACATAGTCTTAAATAAGAAACAAAACACCAAAATATTTGCTTTTTCTTGCCTTCAAGGTTGTCTATCTTCTTTCCAAAGTGTATATTATTGATTTTATACTAATATAATGTAGATTAAAACCATACATCTACCAACTTATGTAAAGGAACATAAACTTACAATGTGATCTCACCTAGCTTTGATGTCTTGAAGTCAAATTCTTAACTTTGGCAGTTTCATTTTTAGTATAACAGATCCTATACACCAATTTATGAAGTATTCTTATTTTTTATATCCTTTTCAACTTTCCTAAACATTATATTTACTAATAGTCCCTTTTTTATAGTCTTAAACTTCCTCTCACTTACTCTAAACTCTTTACTTGATAAAGACTTCTTGCTTGTAAACTTGTTTCCTCTCACTTTCCAATAGGCCAATTTTAAGACTTCATGCACTCTATATTAGGTCTATAATACCATATACCTCATTTTTTTTCTCAATAATCCCTATGTACTCTTATATCTAAACCCCATCTTGTTATACTATCCATTCTTTCCTCTATACCTACTACTACCATGCTTTGTTACTATATGCTTCCTAGGCCTAGTTTCTAAGGCCTGACACCTCATTAACACTTAGATTATACCCTATAGTGTTATTAAATTTATATTTGACCCTTTTCAAGTCTGATTAAATTCACTATAGGATTCTTTACACTTCTTTCCATTGTCATTACATAATAAGACCAAAATAGGCATATTTCTCTTGTAGCCCTTCGGGCACATAAAAATTGTAGTTCTGGACAATCTATAGAGGGTGAAAAAAAAAACTATATTAGATACCCTTTATCCATTTAAAAATTCATGAAAAGTCTCAGTTGACCACTCTCCATAGAAGTATTTTTTCTCTCCCAACCTCCTTGCTAATTAGGCATCTTTAGGCCAAAAGGCCTACTTCATGGTTTCAATATACTTGTCTCCACACCAAGGCTCTTATGATCATCCCTATAGATATTTTTTATTCTTCACAACACATCCCATAATACTACAATCAACCCTAAATTTAGACTCTTTCTTTCACCAAATTTTCACTCTTTTATTACTTGGGCCATTAGACCTCCTTAATTAAGCCTGTTTGTAGGATTTTTTGTAAAAAATTCCACTTGAAAACTTTTCATATTGATCTCTAATGTCCCAATCATTTACATGCATTTAATCACATCTCCTCCCACTAGTCTCATTATTACAAACCTCAAAACTCACATATGCTCACTAAATAGGGTTTTGAAAGAGTTTAGTAGGGTTACAGACCTGCAACTCACATTATTCACTCCTAAAACCTTATAATTATATTAAAACACATTAAATAACTCATACATAACCCATTATATCTCCCCTAATATTTTCATCCATTTTTATGGTTCATTCACAAAATATAATGATTCATGTGTTTTTTAAGGTTTTCAGGAAGAACACATGCTAAGAGCATGAAATAATTTTTTAAATGAAATTAACAAACTTTAAAAACTTCCTACTAAATTTCTAGGGTATCAAAAAATCTAATACAACTCTATTCACAATATTAATGTCTTAACAATTCCATAATCATTAGGAATAATAATTTATGATGACTCTAACAAACTTACATAGGGTATCTTAGGCCTAAGAGCTTTATTTCTTGGATTCATTTCAATATCAACCATAAAAATGGAAATATAAAAAAGTGACTACTCTTACATGGACCACCTTTAAAGCATGTGCAACTAATATTCTATCTGACTGTAACTAGACAGTCATGCAACACAGACTTACAAAAGTAATAAAAACATCCTCTAGCAATAAAAAACTTAATATTAAAGACATACATTTATATCACTCCTTTTTATTTTCAACACAAACATGTCACACATAAAGAAACATTTTATTTATTGATTTTTCACATCAAAATACTCAGACAGTCCCTTATCTCTTCATTGTCCTTCATAGACTGGACTCATCTTCTTCACTTTCCTCCATCTTTTTCTCTCTCTCCTTAAACCTCTAAACAATGATGAATCTTAATAATTTATACACTCTTATCCATGCCTATAATCTCTTTATATCACCAACTTTTCATGGTAACTCTCTCCCTATTCCAACTCCATGTAGGAGTGGTAAATACAAACATCATATTCTTTTCTTTTTCTTGATTTACATTGCATATCATGTTTTTTAAATTGAAATAAAACATAAATACACTTCAAGTATCACTTTTTAAACATTAAAATTTTTTACCTTCAATTAAATTATACACAAGACATCCAAAACCCCCTCAAAATCACTATAAGAATTTTCAAAACTTCCTTTTTTTGGTGGAAAAATGCCAAAGGGACACAAATACACAAATTAATACATATAACTATATTATAACTCTATAGGGGACCTTATGAGGTCCCTCATAGTATATTATTACCTTTACATCCATTTTAATAGATTTGGCTTGTTATCTTGATGTTCTTGCATCACACTCCTATCTAATAGGTGATAAAATATAAGCTAAGGACATGAATTTTTTTGAGTATAAGCCTAAGCTATTGATCAAGCTATATAGATATATTTTGAGGTGTTTTAAAAAGTGGGTCATCATGTAGAAAGTGATGTAAATTGGTCAAAAGGCCCTAGAATAGGTCAAAAACTAAGTGTGTCAAAAGGATGATGATAAGTTCATGAATTCAGATTAAAGGTTAAATTATGTGACTTAAGTTTCCATAATTTTATTTTAGTAATGCAACAAAGTGAAATTACTTAAGTAAAAATGAAAAAAATGCATACCTAAACTTACTTATGAAGTGAAATCTTGAATGTATGCCATAATGTTGAACAGTGCTTCATGTAAACCTGAAATGAAACATGTACAAAATCAGTTGTCACTTAAGATGAAAATTAATAATAAAATATAGGAAACTTGATATCTAATAATAAAGGATGAATATACCTAATTAGGTATGTGAACCACTATGTTTTATAGTGAAAAATGGTGATGTTAGAAGGTAATCCCCTTATATATTTCATTTAAGTTGAAATATTGGATTGGTCTTTATATGACTTAATTCTCATTGATTAGGAATGTGTGCTTAAGAACTCAAGGTATGCTTGACTTTTTCATTACATACTCAAGGTACTGAAGTAGCTTAGAATCACTATATGAATTCCAATAAAGTGTTCTATTTCAAAACTGGTGCAAAAAGGGTACACCAAATGCTACAAAAAAATAAAATATTTTTGAGGGAAAATTGGCACAAAACTAGTGTAAGTAGTTTGTATATTCTGAGTTTGGTGTAAACATCATGGAGAATGACAAGTGTTTTCATTCCATTTGTGAAATTTATATAAAACTAAGTAGGTTGGAAGCTATATCCCATGCACATGCCACCAATATAATAATCTAGTGCATATAGATTTTGAGATTGAGTAATAACGATTTAAATTTTAAGTAAAAACATGTGTATTAACCTAGAACACATGATGTGCACGATGCCCCCAAACTAGGAAAATATGATACAAAATCTAAGTAAATTCTAAGCACTAAGACTGTACTAACTTTTAATGTCTGAGATTATGATAGATTCTATAAATTATTATTTTCTAAGTTATGGGATAACTTCACCTTATTTAGATAACAGTGGGGAACATTATTGTCCATTCTAAGCATTCCTATCCAAAATGATTCTCTGAATGTTTTCTAAGTATGAAATGTGATCCACTATATGATAAATTAAAAAAAATCATGTGTCTAATTTGTATTTTTCATATTTGGTATAGTCTCTAAGATAAACCAATATGTTTGCCCCTTTTTTTGAGGTGAATTGTTGAGCCTGCATAATAATTTTACTCAAAATAAAAATTTATGTGAGATTTTTTATGATAAAATATTTAAATCTCAATATTATTGACAATATGGATGAGCATGGCATCCTCATGTAGATAAAATAAGTATAATATCAATGTAAGGTGCATGTAAGGACAAACATACATGGTGTGAATGTCAAGATAGATGTTAGCAATCAAACATGTAGATAAATGATCAAAAATGAGTATTAGAAGTTGAATATAAATAATTGAGGGATGTATTATATCCATCATAGCATCAAAATTGGGAAGATGGTTTATATCCATCATGGCATCAAAATCTGAGCAAATTGAACAATAAATCAAGTGTCATGGTCATGATGCACAAACACATAGATTTCATGCAAAGCACATAAAATATGTTAAATATAAGGTCAAGGGGACACATACAAATGACATGTTCAAATGATGATCACGCACATAAAATCATATAATAAAGGCTTATATCTATACACAATGACATATTCAAATGTCCTCAAGCATAGAAACAACAACAAGGGAATGTTTAAATGTTTTCACCTATATAAAATTAGAGAATTAAGGCTTATATCCATACATAATGACATATTAAAATGTACTCAATTGAATAATCACACACAAGACATGAAGTGGTAAAAAACATGCATAATATATTTATTTTATCAACATAAGCAATTTGAAACACAATTAGGTTTAGTAACTTAGATAACTAGTAGTATATCAGTGTGTTAGTACATGAACAATGTTGATAAATGTAATGCAATGAAATAAATGAGTAATGAGGAACAAAGGAAAGGTATATAATGATAAAACCTATGTATGAGATGCCCACAATGAGCTTGATGATGTGAATACAAGTTGTAGAAAGTATGTGTGTGATCTGGGTCTAGAAGATGAGAGCTTGTGATCATTAGGATAACATAAATGTAATAAGACATCAAATGGGTGTACTCTTGTCTATATAGGGCACTATCATCTAAATCCATGTTTTTATTTATGAGACTATAAGTAACCTAAAATATAATTTGGGGATGGAGAACCTATATTCTCTATAATCACTCATGTTCTCTCATGAAGCATATATGATACAAAATCTAGATGTAAATAGATCCTAAATATTGTGAACAAATTTAATTGGTGTAATTAACTAAACATAAGCATGCATAGGTCCTGATTTTATATATTTAAGAAATATTTGATTTTTTTGTATTTAAAAAAATATGTATGTGAAATAATATGATAATCTATAAATCAAGTAACACATCTAATGGATGTGGATAATCAATATGTGGATCTATTGGAATATCACTGAGGTTAGGCTATTGTATTATGTTAAATTAATATGGATCATCATCATCATGGTCATCATATCATTCATGTGTTATAACTATAAATTTATCTTAAAATCTAAGCTAAAGGCATGAAATAATCTAAGCATAAGTCTAGGCTATTGAAAAATATGTATAAACATATTATAATGTGTTTTAAAATGTGGGTTATCATGTGGAATGTGATGGAAAGTGGTTAAAAGGCCCTAGAATAGATCAAAAGCCAAGTATGTCAAAATGGTGATCACAAGTGCATGATTTTAGCTTAAATGTTAATTTATGTGAATACATTTTGGTGTGTATAATGTGCATTATACATTATCAATAAATATCACCAATTTTTGTGTGGTTTTTGTCATGTAATTTTTTTTGCATGACAATGTTTTTAAACCCAAATATAACTCTAGTAAACCCTAATGAAACCATTATTTTACAAATGGAATTATAGTAATCCAAAAGGTAATTGTTCATATGTTTATTATTATATTTTTATATGCATATATAGTAAAATATAATGAAACCCTTGTTATATATGAAACTATAGAAAACCCAAATGAACCCATGCCATTGTTTATGGAAAATTAATTTTGTCCTGGATGAACTTGCTAAACCATGCTATTGCTATTGAAAAAAGCATTTTATTCATGATGAACTTGTTGAACCATGTCATTTTTTTTAGAAAATGCATTTTTTATAAGATAAACTTATTTAATATGTTGAACCATGAATTTTTTTAGTAATTTGCATTTAGGCCAAAATGAAATTTTTGAACCATGCCATTTTTGTTGGAAAAGTCATTTTTTACATTGAACTTGTTGAAATATTGTAATTATAGATGTAACTCTAATGTTGCACAATCAAAGACCATTGGAAATTTAGAGAGTTGATTTATGGTCTCCACTTTCAACTAAATCTTGTGGTGCTTCCCCAACACTTATATGTGAGATCCATTCAATATATTATTCCAATATTAGAAACTAATCAACTTACAAGTAAAACAGAAAGACATGACTACAAAAATTGAAAATACTAATAAGATTCCATATATAGATAAAAAAATAGGACATTTATAAAAAATATATTCAAAAAACATCTCATAATTACATTAAAATAACAACCAAATAAAAAGTTATAAAATTTTCAAAAAACATAAAATTGTAAATGGAATAAGATTTTTTAGACATGTCTAATGTGTTGTCCCCCAAAAATATCACTCATTTTTGGGACAACATTTGAACTATTTTGGTCCTACAAATCAAAAACCTCTCTTCCCCTTTCAAAAATTGTTCTGAGCATTTAGGTTCTTCATTTTTCAAACCTTTCTCAGAAATCTACGGACTCTGCAGGCTTGAATCGACGGACTCTGCAGGCTTGAATCTACGAACTCTGCAGGCTTGAATCTATGAACTCCATAGGTCATTTCTATGGACTCTTTCAAGGGACTCAAATCTACGAACTCTGTAGATATGTTTCTATGGACTCAACATGCTTGAAGTTATCAGGTTCAACAAGTTCAAAGGCTTCTACAGGCGAGTTCAATCAAAAGAACAAGTTTCCAATGCTTAGTCATTTTCAAGATTGGTTCAACTAAAAATGTTCATCGGCAAGCTTCTAAGCAAGGAATGAACCGTTGAACCTTGAATCATTTTGGTCCAATGGGTTTAATGGTTTGTAGATATATTTTTATGGACTCAACATGCTTGAAGTTAGCAGGTTCAACAAGTTCAAAGGCTTCTATAGGCGAGTTCAATCAAAAGAACAAGTTTCCAACGCTTAGTCATTTTCAGGATTGGTTCAACTAAAAATGTTCATCGGCAAGCTTCTAAGCAAGGAATGAACCATTGAACCTTGAATAATTTTGGTCCAATGGGTTCAATGGGTTCAATGGTTTAACAGGTTCAATGAGTGGTTGGTTCAATGCATTTTGTTCGAGCGATCAAAGGATTTGGCAAAAAACAAAGGAATTAACCATTAAACCATTGAACCTTGAACCAAATTAGTTTAACGGGTTCAACGGGTTCAATCAGTTCAAAGAGATCAAAAGACTTAGACAAAAAGATGGCTTCAAATGCAAGATTGAACCATTGAACTGTTTAACCAAAGTTGGTTCAATCGGTCGGTTTAATCGGCAGGTTCAAGGGGCTGCCCCAAAGCCAAAGGAACAAGTGCCCTTACAGAGGGCTATGAACCAAGCCAAGTTCCCTTGTGGAGGGTAGCAAGCAAAATCAGACAAAGTGAACTCCTTTAGAAAAGTGAACAAGGCAAAAGACAAAGTGAAATCCTTTGGACAAATTGTCTGAAGGAATTCGCTTGAAAGACAAAGCAAAAGCTCGACGAGAAAGATGCAAAGGCAAGGAAGATTTCCTTTAGACAAATTGTTCGAAGGAATTCCTTCAGACATTCTATCTGAAGGACATAAAGGATAAATCCAGCCAAGAGAAAGAAGCCCGAAAGCTGCCACATGTCCATTATAAAGTAGAGCAGAATACGTCACGTGTCCTATTATGACTCAGTGGAACGTGACAAGTGTTTGCATCCATATTCCCCTTTTGGATTTGCTCAGGAAAAATGTGTCGTGGACCCCATTTTACATAAGTTTCTAATGAGTTTCATAACAGTGAAACTTGCCACTTGTCAAAGACACAGAAAGGACCCCCCAAAAACTTAGGCAAGAAGGGCTATAAAGACCAAAGAAGTGCTTAAGCAGTGAAGAGAGGAGCGAGACCAAAGGATCAGAAATATCTTCGAAAGAGTTATTTCTAGTAGGTGAAACAGTGGATCAAGTAGACTTCTAAGCACACCAAACCAAGGATGCAACCTATTTTCTTCCATGAAGTAAAGACAAATATGCAAAGGACCAGATGGTCCATATTAAGGAGAAGACATGTCAGATGAAGGGACACGCCATAGTTATGGTAGTGCACTGTTCTCAACATGGTCTCTCCAGAGCAAAATGGAGACGCATTGAAGACATTGACTATAGCATGGGCCATCCCATGGAAAAAGGTGCCAATCCTTACATAGTGGCTATAAGTTTGTTAATTATCTCATTTGTAAAGGAGACTTTTCATTTTTACAAGAGCGAAATTCTGCCCATTTTGAAAGAAAAAGACTGAGACTTTTAGCTCAGTTTGTAATTTCATTTTCTTTGTTATTTGAATGAGAAAGTAGATTTTTCTAGACTTTGTGCTGTTTTAACTTGTGTCATCTGAAGGTGTCCTTATTCATTTAATTTCATATGCAAAATTAGTGAAGGTAATAGGGAAGTGTCTTGAAACCAACTATGGGAAGACTTTGTGCTTTCACAATTTATTTCAGTCTGTGTTTTCCTTTTCTTTTTGTGTTGAGGATTCTGGGGTGACTTTGTGCCCCCATTATCCTTTGTGATATACTCTTTGGGCAGTTAAGGTGGAGACTTTGTGCTCTATTTCATCCTACTATTACTACGCCCCTTTTTATCACTGGTTATTTCACTATCTGAAAGAAACTCCTACTATTTCCTATAGCAACACTTTTGAAAGAAGAGAAGTGCCTTCAGCATTTATAGCCAAGATTTTCTCCTTTGTCTGTGTGCATCATCTCTAAAAGAAGAGAGATGGATGGTTTGTCTCACCCCTGTGTCTTACTTTCTACTTATTTATATTATATATAGCTCTGCATATTTAATAGGGAACCTCCCCTTGATGAGAGGAGAGATTTGTCCCCTTGTGATGCAGTAAACCTGCACATCTAGATGACTAATCTCCCTATGTTGTGGTGATAGGAACTATTTTAAACGCTAGTTAGCTGGTCGACAAAATATTCACCCAACAGTTTTTTGGTGACTCCACTGGGGAGAACGTGCAGTCTGAAGCCTCAAGTTTTAGATTGAAGTAGTCCCTACCCTTATCCATTACATATTCTGGCAACTCCATTCCATGTCTTACCCATTATCATTATATCCTTACCATCTTCCTCCATCTCTATTATTTTATCTGGTCTGCAAAACTAGAGCTATTGGAAAAGAGTGCGCAGTTTGAAGCCTCAAGCTGAAGCAGGGCCAGTTCTTTTTAATTTTTTGTTCTATAATCTGGCCACTCCACCCAAATTTGTTATCCCTATTTTTAATAATTAAATCATGGCAATTCGAGGCCCCTGGGGTAACTCTTTTGGCCCACTCAACTTGACTCCACCTCTGCATGAACTCCCACGTAACTCAAGAAAGAACTTCCCTAAATTATTTGGTGATGGGAGAGTTCACCCTGATGAACACATTACAGCCTTCAACATAGCCTACAGTGTGATAGGGGTGGAATTTGAAGACGTGGCAGTCAGGCTTTTTGTGGAGACCCTACAAGGTGCTACTGCAAACTGGTTCTACCATCTATAAGCTAGATCAGTGATTGACTGGGACACTCTGAAAGACAAATTTGAAGCCAGGTTCAAGCCTGCAAAAGATGCACATGAATTGTTGGCCTAGCTCACTCAGATGAAGAAGGAACCCCATGAACCTATGAGGGAATTCATTGCCAGGTTCAACAAGCTGAGGCACAGGATTCCCATGGTCACCCAGTCGACACCTTAGAATCTCATGTGCTTCTTCATCAACTCACAGCTGCCTGAAGTGAGTTTTTTGTTGAGATAGGCTAGACATGTAGACCTTGAGGGTGCTCAAGGCTTGGCTACTGAGCTAGAAGATGACCTTATCTTGGCAAGAAAGATAAGGAGAGATCCTAACATAGGTAAACCCTCTTCATCTTTTGAATACTCACCCACAGCCACCACTAACCCAATGGTGCAAAAGTTGGCAAATGAACTGCTAGACTTGAAAAGACAAGTGGCACAAGGTATGTCTTCTATTCCTTCATATAGAGATGTACCAAGAAGGATGTTCCCCAATGAACCATATCAAGGCAATGCTGCTAGAAGTCAAGGGCAACCAAATTGTCTTCCTTCCCCACATAGGAACCTTGCCCTTGAAGCACCTCCAACCAACTTAGCAGTGGGATATCTAGAAATAGAACATGTTTCCTATTTCCAACTTGAGTATGAGCAATAAAATGATGTTAGTCTCTTCATGGAGGATCAAGAAGAATCATCTGGTGACTCCCACATTGGTTTCTTAAATTACCAGGATGAACCCAGAAGTGAAGGTGAAGCAGTCAAAGAATCATACACAATATTCACCTGGTCTGAGAATCAGGCAGCCCAACAAGCTAATAAAGAAAGAATAGAGGAATGAACTCAGCCTATAATTCCAATTACTAAGCAGGGAACCACTCTGCCTTTCTAGTCAAAGGACCTAGTGATTGCCAAGAAGGTTAGTACATCAAACATCTCTGCACCTTCTACTTCAACTTCACAGATCAGTCCTCCCCCTCCCAAAAACCAAAAGGATGAACTCACATCCTCTCTTCCAAGTCTATCTCAGTCATTTAACATGATTGATCATGTCAAGAAATCTGAAATTCAAATGACTGAGTTTGAATCCCTGCAAGCCAATCCTGAGTAATTAAACATTGGTGAAGAGCTAGGTGTGGACCTGTCTGAGGCAAAGATTATGGTCACCCAAATGTCACCCCCTACTTCTCAAATTCTGTTTGAGCCTTTAGGTAGGGGTAATTACTCCTTGACCATAGAGGATGCTCATGTCTCAGCTGATCAAAGTCCTATGGCTGACAATCCACGATTTGATCCAAATTAGGTATCAAAAAAATTGGTAGGGCAAAGTACAAATCAAGAAGGATCTTCCATCTCCAATGAAGAGAAACTTGATAGAAGATCAACTTTTGATGATGCTTGGATCCTAGAATTTGATGGCAGTAATCCTTCTATAGCTGGATGCGGATCTCTATTGCTCAGATTGAAAATTGCTTAGGGTGAAGAGGTCAAACTCCTTCACACCAAAGGAGATGTTGAGCTGATGGTTTATCAAGAGTTTGATGCTGACAATCAAAGCATGTGCTGGACTGAACTAGCAGAACAATAAGCTATGGTGGTGGACCATACTGCTGTACTCCAAAATCAGCAAAAGGAACTCTTCGTAGGAAGAGCAAGGAATTATGGTTTTTAGTTTGAAGACCACATCCTGCCATGGAGCAAGAAGAAGAAAATGCTAAGAGGAAGACACAAAAAATTGGTTTCCTAGTGGAGGGTTCCATTCTCCCGTCACCGATTTTGGGGACAAAATGGTTTCCTACTAGTTTATCAGGATGGCACACCATTTTCACTATCTCACAGTGGGCGGCATCTGAAGCGCTTCAAATCTTGAGGCATCAAATAAGATCATTTGTACATATGTATATCTGTATAGTCTTTAGTTCTATTTTGTGTTTTTCATTTTCATTTTTTGGAGCCTTTCTTTTTGGGTAGCATGACTCCGTAGCCCAATGGCACACTTCAAGGCACTAGAGATTTTGGTTTCTACTCCCCTCAGTTGTTCCAAGTTTTCAACTGAAGGAAGTTCCCCAACTGGAGCCAGCTATTGTCCCCCAAAATTATCACTCATTTTTGGGACAACATTTAAACTATTTTGGTCCTACAGATTAAAATCCTTTCTTCCCCTTTCAAAAATTGTTCTGAGCATTCAGGTTCTTCATTTTTCAAAGCTTTCTTAGAAATCTATGGACTCTACAGGCTTGAATCTATGGACTCTTCAGGCTTGAATCTATGGACTCTGCAGGCTTGAATCTATGGACTCTACAGGTGCATTTCTATAGACTCTTTCAAGGGACTCAAATCTACGGACTCTACAGATATGTTTCTACAGACTCAACATGCTTAAAGCTAGTAGGTTCAATAGGTTCAAAGGCTTCTACAGGCGATTTCAATCAAAAGAACAAGTTTCCAATGCTTAGTCATTTTCAAGATTGGTTCAACGCCTTGGTTTAACTAAAAATGTTCATCGGCAAGCTTCTAAGCAAGGAATGAACCGTTGAACCTTGAACTATTTTGGTCCAATGGGTTCAATGGGTTCAATAGTTCAACAGGTTCAACGAGTGGTTAGTTCAATGCATTTTGTTCGAGCGATCAAAGGACTTGGTGAAAAATAAAGGAATTAACTATTGAACCGTTGAACCTTGAACCAAATTGGTTCAACAGGTTTAATGGGTTCAATCAGTTCAAAGAGATCAAATGACTTAGACAAAAATATGGCTTCAAATGCAAGATTGAACCATTGAACTATTGAACCAAAGTTGGTTCAATCGGTTAGTTCAATCGACAGGTTCAAGGGACTGCCCCAAAGCCAAAGGAACAAGTGCCCTTACAGAGGGCTGTGAACCAAGCCAAGTGCCCTTGTAGAGGGTAGTGAGAAAAAGCATACAAAGTGAACTCCTTTAGAAAAGTGAACAAGGCAAAAGACAAAGCGAAATCCTTCAGACAAATTGTCTGAAGGAATTCTCTTGAAAGACAAAGCAAAAGCCCGATGGGAAAGATGCAAAGGCAAGGAAGATTTCCTTTGGACAAATTGTTTGAAGGAATTCCTTTAGAGATTCTATCCGAAGGACATAAAGGATAAAGCCCGCCAAGAGAAAGAAGCCCAAAAGCTGCCATGTGTCCATTATAAAGTAGAGTAGAATACATCACGTGTCCTGTTATGACTCAGCGAAACGTGACAAGTGTTTGCATTCATGTTCCCCTTTTGGAGTTGCTCAGGCAAAACATGTCGTGGACCCCATTTTCTAGTAAGTTTCTAATGAGTTTCATAATAGCAGAACTTGCCACTTGTTAAAGACACAGAAAGGACCCCCCAAAGACTTAGGCGAGAAGGGCTATAAAGAGCAAAGAAGTGCTTAAGTAGTGAAGAGAGGAGCGAGACCAAAGGATCAGAAATATCTTTGAAAGAGTTATTTTTAGTAGGTGAAACAGTGGATTGAGTAGACTTTTGAGCACACCAAACCAAGGACGTGGCCTATTTTCTTCCATGAAGTAAAGACAAATATGCAAAGGACCAAACGGTCCATATTAAGGAGGAGACATGTTAGATGAAGGGGCATGCCATAGTTATGGCAGCACACTGTTCTCAGCATGGTCTCTCCAAACCAAATTGGAGACGCATTGAAGACATTAACTGCAGCATGGGCCATCTCATGGAAAAAGGTGCCAATCCTTGCGTAGTGGCTATAAGTTTGTTAATTCTCTCATTTGTAAAGGAGACTTTTCATTTTTACAAGAGTGAAACTCTGCCCATTTTGAAAGAATAAGACTGAGACTTTGAGCTCAAGTTGTAATTTCATTTTCCTTGTTATTTGAATGAGAAAGTAGGTTTTTCTAGACTTTATGCTATTTTGACTTGTGTCATCTGAAGGTGTCCTTATTCATTTAATTTGGTACATAGAATTAGTGAAGGTAATAGGGAAGTGTCCTGAAACCAACTGTGGGAAGACTTTGTGCTTTCACAATTGATTTCAGTCTGTGTTTTTCTTTTCTTTTTGTGTTGAGGATTTTGGGGTGAGTTTGTGCCCCCATTATCCTTTGTGATATACTCTTTGGGCAGTTGAGGTGGAGACTTTGCACTCTGTTTCATTCTGCTATTACTACGCCCCTTTTTATCACTGGTTATTTCACTATCTAAAAGAAACTCTTGTTGTTTCCTATAGCGACACTTCTGAAATAAGATAAGTTCCTTCAGCATTTATATCCAAGATTTTCTCCTTTATCTGTGTGCATCATCTCTAAAAGAAGAGAGATGGATGGTTTGTCTCACCCTGTGTCTTACTTTCTACTTATTTATATTATATATAGCTCCACATATTTAATAGGGAACCTCCCCTTGATGAGAGGAGAGATTTGTCCCCTTGTGATACAGTAAACCTGCACATCTGGATGACCAATCTCCCTATGCTGTGGTGATAGAAACTATTTTGAATGCCAGTTAGCTGGTCGACAAAATATTCACCCAACATAATGGAATAACTATAAAACTAATACCCTTATCTCACATCATCCAATCATATTATTAAATACTTACATTTACAATATTTATGACTTTTAATGTTTCCAAAAAAAAATTTATTCAAGGTAGAAATCTCAGATATCCTCTAAGTAAAATAGGAATATTATATTGTAACCTAACACAAAAGTGTAAACATCAGCTATGCTATAATCATCTTATAATGATATATTTGTCATATTTAATAACAAGGGTTTCATATTCTTGATTTATATAGTAATTGATAATAATTTACAAAGTTTAATCACATATAAATCATACAAAGTAAGCATTTTTTAGACTTGACAACAAGAAAATTTGGAACCTGCCTAATATGATTATAAGTAATATATAAGTAATCAAATGATACTAGTATGATGACCTTAAATAATAATAATAAATTTATTCATAGCATTAAAAAATAATTGATTTTTTTTTTGACATTAATTTCATAAATAAGCCATAATAACAACTACAATATGACATAAGTTCATTAATAATATCAAATGAATAATAATAACATAATGAAACATGAATTATAACTCTACCAATGGAGCAACATTTAATGGACCAAACATAAAAATAGTAAACATATCTCATATCATCCAATCATATTCCTAAATACTCATGTTACAAAAGTGATGACATATCATTTATCGAAAAACATTGCATTCAAGTCAAAGGGAGAAGAACGTATATAAGAGGTGAAGAATTATTCATATATCATTATGTTTTGGAAAAACTATATACTTAGTGAGTTTATTATGATTGAGTTCTATAATAATGGTTTATTTTTTGGATGGATTTGAAAACACTACAGTTATTACATTAGGGATTTTTGGTTAGGTTTATAGTTACATTTTTATTTTTAGTTTAATTAGGGTTCTTACACACCTCTATTAGGGTTTATTTTTTGTCTAATTAGCATTTATACATAATTTCATTGTTATGTATGGTTTTATTTTTATGGTTAGGGTTTGTAGCTACATTATTATTTATTTATATTTTAATCAGGATGTCTTCATAGTTTCATTGTTATCTAAACACACACAATTATACTAGGGTCTATTTTTTAAATATGCTAAGAATAACCTAAGCTTGTGTTAATACACTTACTTTTAAAAAAAAATAGGGATATTATGCTTGAATAAAAATGAGAGGCATAAAAGTAGAGATTGATTGATTGTGTAAAAACCCAAACTTAACTATAAATAAACCCAAATGCGAATGTAATACATAAACCTAAAACACATTAAAATTTTGTAAACAAATAGTCATGGCACTATTTATTCCTAAACTATCTTCTCTTTTCAATGATATCAAGAAAATACCTAAGATATAGGCATATTGAAAGGACCTCAAATACTATTTTTTACTTTTTATGTTCTTTAGTTCTTCAAGGCTTCAATGGAACTTGTAACAACAAAAACACCATTCAAGATAGGTTTTGTTTTCTATTCTTCATTTTTATAAATATGTAATGGATTTTTTTAGTCATGAAAATAATTATAAATGGCTTGTTGGAGGGAAATTTTCCTAACATATAAAGTTTAAAATTTATTATCTTGAATTTGACATGATTTATTTGATGTCTAATAGGGTGGTGGTGGTGGAAATCAATGGTTTATTACTCCCACATGATTCCATATTATGTTATGGGGACCACATTTGATGTTTCCATACCATACACCATACCCGTACACATCAATTTCAAATTACATTATATTTAATGAAACATGAATGACTAACATCAGTTTTGGGGGCTAATTATGGGTAATTTTGGTTTCCATTTGGTTTCCTTCACAAATAACTACTATAAATGATAAGAGGATCCTTACTGAACAAGTTAGTAGATTTTATTCATCAACACCTATAATGTTGAAGGAACATTAGTGAGGCCAAAGGGCATGACCAAAAACTCATAGTGGCCATCCTGCATGCAAAAAGTTGTCTTAAAGATATCATCCTTATGAATCTAGCTTTGGTGATATCCAAAGTAGAGATCTAACTTGGATAAAAAATGAGTGCCATGAAGCTCATCAAAAATATCATCAATAATAGGGATCAAGAACTTATCCTTGATTGTGATATGATTAAGTGCATGGAATTCAATATAGAGGTGCCATGACCCATATTTTTTTTAACAAGGAGAACTAGGGAATAATATGAGCTGGTACTAGGGTGAATAATGCCTTGCTTCAATAAGTCTCAAATGAGCATCTTGATCTCAATATTTTACTAAAATGGGTAGCAATAGGGCTTGATGTTGGGAGGAATACTTCCAAGAAGGAGATGAATACAATGGTCTTCTATCCATGAAGGTGGCAATCCTACTAGTTTGGCAAAGACACATGCATACCTATGCAAAATGGTTTATAGATTAGAAGGAGGAGTGGAGACTGTTGATGGTTACATTTGAATGGAATGGAACTTGGAAATGATTTTGTGTGAATTATTCTTAAGAAGCTTTTCCATGCGATGTGAATTGATGATATTAAGAGACCCTAGTTGTAAGCCTTTTAATGTGTGTTTTTCCCATTGTCTAAAAATTGCATCCAAAGTTCAACAAAAACCCATAAGATGGGTCCAAGTGTGCATAACCATTAGGCTCCCACAAAAACATCACATCCACCTAAGGGCAATGCAAACATGTCAGAGCGCAAGTTATAATCTCTAATAAAGATACACACATTATGACACTTTCATTTGAAAGGTAATGTGTGCCCATTGGCAATCATGACTTCAAATTTGAAGTAATGATAGACAAAACAATCAGCGTATTTTGTGATTTAAGGGTCAATGAAGTTATGAGTGCTACTAGAATCAATGAGTATTGTGAGAGGGAAATTCTTGAAGTAACCCCTGAATCGAATGGTTTATGAGGTGGTGAATCATACTAAGGCATGGATAGAGATCTATGGTTGGTATTTCTAAGAAGTAGGTTCCATAATCACCTGAGCTTCTTCTAGATCATCTTTTGTATCCTAAACATCTTCCCAATCTTGAGTTTTGAGCAGAGAGTCCACATCCAATAGGTAGAGATTTTGCTCAACACATCGATGTCCCTAAGTAAATTTGTCATCATAATTATAACATAGTCCTTTTTATCTATGGTCTCACATCTCTACTTTAGTAAAATTCTTGATAGGAGTGGTTCTGGGGGCTAGCATTTTTTAAGATTGTTATATATTTGTATTTATGAATGGAGCAAAATTGAATTTGAATCATTGTTGAGTTGTGATCCTATCCTATGCCAACTTAGCCAACCCTAGGGATTCCATCATAATATTGGGCCAAAAAAATTTGACCTTAAATCAAATTGCATCCTTCATTCTATTGATAAGGCAACTCTTAAAGAATTCATCTGACAATCCCTCTATGTGATTGGCTAGTTTTTCAAATTATGTTTGATATTCTCTCACTGTTCTTGTTTGGCAAAGTTTAGTGAGTGCTCCCATGAAGTCATCAAAAGCACTAGGGCCAAATCATTGAAAAATGAGGGTGCAAAAATTAGTCTATCATAGATCATCATGAGCCTTGGTATACCAACAATATTATTGAAGGGCTTCAAGTTCCAAGAGAAATGATGCAAGCTAAACCTTGTTGGCATCAAAAGTATTACGCAGACTAAAATATTGTTTTATCTAATAGATCCATCTAGTTGAATCTACTTCATGGAATCGAGGAAAATCAATCTTAAACCCATGAAAATTTTTAGAAGAAGAAAATCCATTGTTAGAAGAGGACTCTGGATGTCATTTGTTGTTTAAGGTGGTATGTTGAAGACTGAGGCCAAGGAGTTTTTCATCAAGATCTTTGATATGTGTCTTGAGGGTGGAAATTTCATCCTCCATGTTTTTTACTCCTATTCAGGTTACTACCATGACCTGAATAAGAGATTTTTTTTACAATGGGTAGAAAAACTAGACTTAAGACACATTTAGTAAGGGAAGTTTGTGATTTGGGCATAATTGGAAGGGTTAAAGGTACTTTTACTAATTTTTTTGCATAGTGGGAGTATGATTGATGAAGGTGAGGGAATTTAATGAGTGAAAATGGAAAAATTAGAAAATTTATCAAAGAGGGACAAAGGATAATAAAAGAGAGATGAACACTATGGAAATTTTTTGAGGTAAATGGACAAAAATAGAAGTTATGACAAAACTTGAAACAAAGGAAAATTGACATTTGTAGGAATTAGAAGTGGAATCAGGATATGAGACCTCAAGGAAGAAAATGTGGAGAATGGAATTTCGGGTGTCTAAATAAATTTTGAGGATCAACAAGGATATGGATGGAGATATATGGTAAAAACAAAAAAAAAAGAATTATGTTTTCTATTTTTTATCTGGATACAAGTCATCTAAGAGTTATATGATATTATAAAAATATTTTTTTGGAACTAATAGGATGAAGATTTTCTAGTTTTGGTTTCTATCAAATGTTTGGCTACAAGTCCTCTGATAGTTTTTAGATACTTTATTGTTGGTTGATTTTTTAATAGTCTACTAGAAATATTTGAAACTAATAGAAATGGGCCCCAAGTTTCAATGGCTACCTAAGTGGTTAAATATATCTCTCTAGCCACCAAATTTGTCTAAGCGAGTACCGCTCTCCAAAAAAAATTTGGCCATGGGTTTACCTCTAAACGATAGCTCTTGGTTTTTCTCATGAATGGGAACTAGTCAATCAAGATGGGGTCATTGCCTATTTTGTTGGTAGGTCCTCTCAATGGGCCAACTATTTTGGGGTTCTTATGGTACCCCTCACAATGAGTTTTAGGGATTTCACCCAAGCACTTCTCATAGTTATGCAAATAGATTTTTACCCTGGTTTGAAATAGATTATTGTGATACAGAAAAATACTTAAATGAATTATGCAGTAGAACAAAAAAACACTTTAATAAAAATAAATTTGGCCATGAAAAGTGATCTAATACTAGATGAGAGGATCATTCCTAAACAAGGTAGTAGATAATTATAAATACACAACATAAACTATAAAAACTAGCAATATATTAACTCAAATAAGTGGAATTGAAGTATAATGGTTGAATTGTAGAATTATTGGCCTCTTCGAGGGGGTAACTTCCTTTAAGCAAGATCAGAATTATAAAATTCATGGATGCCTTCATTAGACTCAACACTTACTTATACACTAAGTCTAATCTAAACAACTACTACTTTCCATGAATGTGGGATAAAACAAAATGCTCACAGGATGAATTACAAAGCATATGCATCCATAACAACTATTTTACTAAAAAATTAAAGAGAAGGGGTAGCATGGGTTCCTAACATATGATTTTAAGAGTTTTTATGTAATGCATTATTTTTAGGTGTTAGTATATGGATCAATTAAGGATAGTGTTATTATGCTTAACATGTATCCCACTAGAAATATTGTTATGGATATAGTGGTAGATGGTACTTCATACAAGTGATGGATTTTATTCTCCAAAGGATTCATTATTTCATTTGGATGAACCATGAATAAAAATTCCAAATATACTCATATCCTAGTCCTAATCTTAAGAGAAAAAATGTTCAATCTTACTCATGATAAGAATATGAAGTATAATATATCTTGCATGCTTTCATGATATTAAAATAAGAAGGCTTATACTACCCCATTTTAAAATGTGAAAATGGGTTTTTATACAATATGAGGCAATGAAGTTTCTCTTGAATATGAACTTTAAAATTTAAGTGTCCAAGAAGTGGATATAAAAATAGAGCAAGGAAAATTTAGGACCACACAATTTTATGGAGAAAAAACTAATACTATAAATGGTGTATGAATTTTTATTTCATCACATGAAGAATAAATTTATTCCTCTATCCTTATGAATCAATTTTAGCTCAAGGTAAAATTCAGCAATGAAGATTAATAATTAGGTGGATTTTATGGATTTATAGACTCATGATTGGTTATTTGGATAGTGAAGGCCCCTTTAACACTTCACCCAAAAAGTTCATATGCGTTACTATTGCTTTCTAAACTATTCAAATGATTTACAATCTAAATGGGATTTTTTATCGCTAATAAATTGATAGTCTATGATTTAAAAAAAAATGGATCATCAAACATTCTATGATCACTTAGATCACACTCATTAAAAATTTAGAGAGAAAATTTTAAATTTAATCAATTTCTCTAATTATTCCCAACCCAAATGTATGTATGTATGTATGTATAGACACATACACACACACAATATGTGATTCAACATACAAGTAGTTCAATTACTTCTAGATGCAAATCAATAAATATATTTATCCAATTTAAAACTCTTTTAGGGTTTTATTTTATATCCCATAGGTATATTTGTTGATCTAATTCAAAACATGTTTGTGATCATTTATATAATTTTATACATTTATGAATTTTTATTAACTAGAGATGATTTTTTAATCCAATAATATTTTTCACCACTGTAATGATTTTCTAATTTGTGAATTTTTTATAAGTCTATCAAATTTATATAAGGCAATAGTGTGCCCCTATCCACCCTAGTGTTTTCTTATTCTAGTACATCACAAATTTAATTTTCATGTCACTTATTTCATATGTCTTCTTAGTTATTTTTATATCAGTGAGCCACATGTACAGTCAATATAAGTCAGATTCAAGCTAGTTTTCATATTTCATTATTTATTACTATTTATAGCTCAATTTAATTTTTATATTTTATATTTAGGTTATGTATATTATGTAATATAAATTATTATTTCAATCATTATTTTTTTTAATTACATTTAATTATAAATAAAAATAACACATTAAACATTCTAGTGAACTCATTTTTTATTAGATCATTGTTTATTGTTAGCTTTATTTTTGTCCTTGAAATTCATACAAAGTTATGTAAATCCCTAATGCTAAAATACAATAATATTCAACATTGAATATAAATATGAAATCATGAGTTAATCTTATTTGATATTAATTTGACACTGGAGAAATTATATTGTCAGTTTGGATAACATCTGACACTAAAGCATTTTCTTTCGACCTCAGGGTGAAATTTGTTGATCTCTATACACAAAAATATTTCAATTTTATTTTCTCTTTATTTTATATATACTTGATGCTTATTTTTAGAAACTATTTTCCTACAATTGTAAAACTACTTGGTAACTATTGTGATAGGCTAAAGTGTGATCTATTTTATGGACACTGTGGTGTGATGGGTACTAAACCTATACTCAATCCATTATACAACATGTTTCATGGATTTTGGTTTTCCCATACCTCATGGTATATTGGAAATTCCTATGGTACCTTATTTTTACCATATGAAGACTTTTTATCCATTTCATTTATGGTTCACCTTATGTATCTCTTGAGTAAGTTACTCTCATCATACCCTTAGAGATGGGATAGTGGTCTACATGACTGGTTTATCCTTTGTACTTAATGATTTGATATATTGATCTAACACTAATATATTAAAAATAAAGTATATACAAAATCCCACATGATCATTCAAATGCTTTCCTAGATCATCCTCTATACCTTGATTTATTCTTGTATTGTAGTAATAATGGGATCAATGAGTGAATGTTTATTTCATATGATAAAAAGGAATATGTAATTCATTGTTATAGTTGTATTAATTTTCAATGTGATATTAATTATGTTTTTACATGGATTCAATTTCAAATTAATCAAGAACCTATATTAAACAAGGCACAATCTCATGGTCTTCCTATTTCAAATTGTTTCACTACTATATCAGGTCATTGTTCTTCTCTAATCCAAACTTCACCAAAAAAAACTTTTATCAAGTCTTAAATGATTTAGGAACAAGAGGAACCATATTTTATATATTGTCTCTAATTTTAAACTTCAAATTATCATCCATTGCTTATTATGCATCCTTTTTAAGGTTGCATTATGTCTCTCATTTCAAATCTCAATACTCATGAAAAGTTTGGTTAGATTGATGAAGAAATTTTATAGAATAGCTTCATGAACATCCTAAAAATGTTGACTCAATCTTATATTTTTATATATATAAACAAAATAAAGGTCATCCTTAAAGAGTATGGAATTTGGGTGGGTTCTCTTACCCGAGTTGGACGGCCATCCTGTTTTGGTTTGCGAAGTTTTTTTGGTTGCATGGGGGAAATTCTATTTCCTCAGAGGTTGGTGTTTATGCCATGGCACCCTGCTTAGGGAAAATGGAGAATCCTAAGTTGTGGAAGAGCCCTGCTCATTATAATGATGGGTTTGTGGTTCTGCCTTCGTTGTTTTAGCGCTTTCAGGTTGTATCCCTGGTTCTGTCTAGGTTTCAGGTCCTTGTAAAACTTGGGAAGATTTTATTGGTTTTCTTGTTGGTTTCAGGTCCAAGTAAAACCTAGTTTTGTTACCATTTTTCGGTGCGTTTGCCTCTTATGGTGTTTTGTAATGTCTATCTTTCTGAATCTGTACAGGGTTTTGGGGCCCCTTCAAAACTTGTTTTTACCTTAATCTAAAACAAAATAAAGGTCCCCAAGGTAGTATTTTCAATGTTTCTACTTCCATTATTACATCCATCCCTATTCATACACCTCTAGTTACATTCATAACATCATTTATTAGTTTGGTAACATTACTTGGTTTCTAATAGGTATCCATGACTATGCCTACTCATAATATTTATACTCCCCCACTTATCTCTACAAATTTTAATCTTGAGCATAATGTTCTTTCTTTACAATCTAAGCTATCTCAATTTGAGTAAAATATTTCTCATACTAGCCCCTCTATGGACTCATTTCCCCTGTTACATAACCCTTTGGCACCTAAAATTGCATCTTATCCATTACCAATTAGTTTTTTGGATCTTAATATTCCTGTATATGAAGGCAAAGGTGATTCTAAACAACATTTGTGTACATTCCATGTAACTTATCTAGCCTATGCAGATAATGACAAATTGTTAACAAATTTCTTTCTAAGAAGTATCAAAGAATATTCTCTTTTATGGTTTTATGATCCTCCTTTTCATTCAGTAAAGGATTTCGATCCTTTGGAAAATTAATTTTTATCACACTTTTCTATAAACATTGGTGAAAATATATAATATGCTCAAATTACAAAGCTCAAACAAGCATCCAATGAAAAAAATCAATGAATGTGTTCTAAGATAAAAGACTATGCTAGAAAAAATGATAAATTAAATGGTTGATAATGAGCTCCAATATATATTCACTCAAGGTTTTTTTTTCCACTTAAAGAGTGCATTATGTTTGATAAGTTTAATTTTTTTAATGAATTATGTCATACAGGCAAAGAGCATAAAGTCAAATTGCTTACATTAAACAAGTTCAAATATACTTCAAATGCTACTTATACTTAAAATGTTAAGTTTTAAATAAATATTAATTTTAATATTAAACCCAATGAAATAAATATTGAAGCTAATATTATAGTTAATGTTATATCACAACCAAGACAAAAGCTTCAATTTAAAAATTCACCAAGGAGGCTATTCCCATGGTTATCATCACCTCCCCATGTATTATTACAAAATTTACTTGAATACAATCTCATATATCTTCTTCTACCAATGGAAGTAAACATATGTAAAAAAAAATATAAAATTTTTGATGACAATGCATATTGTGAGTACCATCAATGTATTGGACATTCCAAAAATAGATGTTTCAATCTCAATCACAAAATTTAATATCTCATCGATGAGAATATTATTGGCAGTACCACACCTACCGAAGAGGCTAAGCCACAATCAAATGATAATTTAAATCTCAATATACAAATATCCATTTCCAAATCATTAAGAAATAAATAAAAAGGATAATTATTAATTATATTATGCACATAATGCTCTTCCTCTTTCTTTTACATATGGGCATCCACTTGATAGAATCATTGGTATAGTTACAAGTAACCAAACATCACATCCTATAATTAAATTTGATGATAGTGAAGTTTTTGATGATGATTCAGATATACATGCCATATTTATTTGATAATATGTTGATAATAAATCCATACATAGTGTTATGATTGATAATGAATAAAGAGAACATGATTGCACCATAACACACTTCTACTCTCTTGGTTATATAAAATAATGTTTATAAGATACTTCTAGTATTTTAAAAGCAATTGATGGTCATACAAAAGATAATCTTGGGCATATAGTACTACCTTTACAATTGAAACCTATTATATTTACAACCCCATTCTTAGTTCTAATAATCACAAGGGTCTTTGATGTGATATTAGGATGCCCTTGGATACAAAAAGTAGAGCAATAACTCCTACAATGCATAAATGTCTCGAATATATTCATGAAATTATAGGAATCCAATATTTATATCCTTTGTAACCAATGATATTTAATCCTCCTACATAATACTTGGTTAGGACATGTATTAAGAAACATGGAAATGAAAGAGTCTATAGAACTATTCAAGATCATGATCTAGATAGTAAAAAACACACTACAAAATCAATTTATCCATCTATTTATGAGTATGATCTATTTATACATGAGCATATTATAGAATTAGTTTATCGATATATTTATGAGAATGATGAAGTTACACATAACATAAGCAATTATCTCCAAAGAGTACTATATTATCCTCTTGTATAAAGTGGCACCTCAAAAGAGGTATTTATCTCCTACAACACCACAGGATATTCAGAAAGCTTCATCACAATTACATGTAGTTACATCTTATCCTATTATAAATAAGGATATAGGTTCCCATGGGTATATAAATAGTGATTCATATGGTTATATTATAATATATGATTCTTATTCATATTCAAATAAATCTAGATTTGGCACTTCCTCTTCACAAGTAGTTACTCCTCCATATCACCCATGGCTTATGCATACATGCCTCCAATTATATACATAATTAGTTAGCTACTTGAATTTTATTTTGTACATAAATTATTTTATTTTACTTTGTTGTTACTTATTCTATCCCAAATTACATGCATATTATAGCCCTTGGATTTATTTCAATTTAAGAACTTTTCCTCTTGATTTTAAAACGGATTCAAACAATCTAAAAAACTCTATTATAATGCTTTCAATGCTCATTATTTATGGAAATTCACTTTCTCGCTATGACACAACTATCATGTTATGGATTCCTTTGAACTTACATGATTACATCCATCTACTATTACATTATCTATGGGCACACATAGTCTCTTTCCCATTGGATACATCTACATTTTTATCTATATCAATAATTTATGACACATTATTATGACTCCTTTACACATACATTAGGGGCACATTGATTTCATTCCTTCTTGAAAAATTATGATTTATCACCTTGTTATGGATTGTTTGAATCCTTACCATTTATTATATTATTAAATCCTTGCTTATTTGTACTTTTAAAATCTCTTAATTTCCAAATTTTTAAAATTAAAAAGAAAAAAGTTCAAAATTTTAAAAAAATAAAAATATTTTCAAATTAAAAATTCTAGACCTACAAACATTTTCAAATGTTACTAGCTTACTTCTATACATATGTTATTTATTTAACATAAAGTAGATGACATATTTCAATTTTAAATATACATTGATTTTCACAGGGCATATGAGTGTGATATAAGAGGTACTATTGCATGGTTTTTCATTATCGAGCTTTCCTTTTACCTAACAATCTTGCTAATCTAAGGCATCACTTCATTCTTCATGAACACTTAAATAGGTTGTATTTATCCATAACATATTTATTAGATTGAGTTATATACATTACAAATGTTTTGATAATAACTCACACTTTACATTGTGTTACATGGATATGCTATTTGTTAATATAACATTGATACATATGGTTGATGAAGACTAGTCTCATTTTTTATTTTAAATTAATTACTTTATTAAATGATAAGTTATAACTTTATTTCTTATTTTTTTATGATCTTTGGCCTTTTGGGTGCAACATATTCATTTCCTTACCTATATGGAATCATAATTCCATTTGTGTATGGCTTTTGGTCTAGCTTATTTATGCAACATTCACATGTCCCTTGTATGTGGCTTTTGAGCCTTATGTGTGACATTTTATGAAAATTATGTGTTCATTACTTTTTTACTATAAGGCCATGATTTATATCATGCATATATTTTACTTATTACTTTTAATCTTGTGTCATGATACATATCATGCACATGTTATTTATGTGCTTCAATTCTATATATATGTAACACATGTTTCATATGTAATTCAATAATATGATGCAATATAATTCAATTTTTTATATGATAATACATTATTAAACCTTTCACATATTATATAGTTCTATTTTGAGATTAGTGACTTTCAGGCTATGTCTCTCATATCAAAAGGGAAGCATCACAATAGGCTTGTCTTGAGAATTAAAGTCCTCATGGGTTAAAAAACTAGAGATTTATGATATAATAAAACATGGTTCAAAAAATTTATATTATGGTGTCATGTGCACTTATTCTTATAGTTAATTCAATACATATTCACATATACTTGATGCATATGCATGGGCATGTACAAAAAAATTATAATTACATGTTTCAAATAGTTACAAGTTCAATCAGTATTATACACCAATACAATAAAGATACATGGGGATTGTTATCCATTCATGTTCATGTTTCTACATATAAATTTCAAATTTTATTTTTTCAAAGTTCATATGTTTTCAAGGTGTAAAGTTTCAACTAAAATCTAGATCCATCTGGAGCACTGTGATTCATCTCATTTTTCAAGTGGTCCAGATTATAGTTTAGAGACACTCAACATCTATTGTTTCACTTTAGTGAGCCACATTTATGGTTACACCCCTTTTTATACTACATTTGAGCATATTAAAACTCAACATATGTGGTTGCATTATATTGAACCACCTTTGGTGGTTCCACCCCTTCAATTATTTTACAAGAGTATTCTGTATATATGGATGAGAGTTGGAGCATACAATCTTTCCAACTCAAGGGATTTCATATCTTTTCAAATTAAGACTTGATCACTCTCAATACACCATAAGATCAACATTTCTCCAGATTCCTCAATAAGGGGCACAAAATTTTCAATTTTTAAGCTATAAGGCAATTAGATTATCTACCCTTTTAGGTGTATTCTTTCCTTGATCTCTTTTTAAGTTTAATATTTTTATTTTAAAATATGGATAGTAATTAATGGTATTATTACAATTTTTTCACTAAGGCATATTGCACAATCAAGTTTTACATCAAAAGATAAAGTGTGTATTCACACTTAGGTTAGCATCTCCTTTACTCTATTAATTTCACTTCATTGCATAACTAGAATAAAGGGAGAAAATGTATACTCAAAAAATTAATCATTAAGTGCTTGACGATGTTTAATCTTGACTTCCTTACCTTGTTTCACATATTTTCCATTCTGTTAACTTGAAATATTTATGAGAGTATTCACTATTCTATTCACTACCTTGAAAATAATGAAAACATCATTCAAACATCACTATTATACCTATATATTCCTTTAAACCAAGTTTTAATAGTCTCCAAACTTTTGGGATAAGACTAAATTAAGTTGGATAAAGCTACAAATCTACCTTGTCCACTAGTGTGCCCCTATTCCCCCATATTCTAACAGATACTTTTCACATTTGAAAGATTTCATATTAATTCTCCCACACTTTTAGAAAGGTTGGTTAATACAAATATTTCAAATATTCCTCTATATAATCACATCAAGGCCTCTAGAAACACATATAGAATTCACTTGGCAATTATATTGCACATTGGGCAAAAGGGAACTAATCTTTCAAATTTCAATTCTAGTTTATTAAAATGGTCATTTTCCATGTCTAAAGTTATTTTATTGCAAGTCAAGGGCATTCATTTTCAATCATTCAATTCACTTTACTAGTTGCATCCATAAATAAAATATCAAGATTCACACACTCACTCTAGGAGGGATAACCATATCAACATGAGGCCATTTTGGGTTATGATGAAAACATTCATATTACATGGTTTTTTATGATGATGGCTTGGATATTCTCCATGACCAATTCCTCCCTTCATATTTGATCTCTATTTGGTTTATTTTTTAGGAACTAGGGATTAGTTTTGCATGTACTTCTACACATCAAATCGACATCTCCACATAGTTAACAAACCCTATCAAATTTATTCAAGTACTCATATATAAAAATCAATCACACAATTAACACAATAATGGATACAATTAATAGATAAGGTTTTAGTGTTCCCATATCCACCCTAGTGAGCCCCTATCCAAGTACATCAAAAACTTATGTTTTTAGATGTGACATAGGTCACAGGTCTTCCTAGTCAATTTTATATTAGTGGCTTACCTACGTAGTCAACATAAGTTAGATCCAAGCTAGGTTTGCATATTTCATTGTTATTACTAGTTAAAGCTCATTTATGTTATGTGTTTTGTTGTATTTTACATTTAGGTTTTGTATATTCTATAATCTAAATTAGTATTTCAATCATTTAGGGGTTTATTTCATTTTATTATTAAATTAAAATAACACATTAATCATATGAATGTTTTGGGGACATCTTATTATGCCCATCCTTATTCCTTTGGATTATTGATCTCACATCCTTACCATGAGTTAGCAATCAAGATAGTTTTACATCTTACAAATAAATAAATTCAACTTCAAGAATTTTTTTGAGACACATTGTGCCCACATTTCACATGCTCTTCTTCGATATATTTGTTAGCATAGATTTTACTTGTTATTTTGTCTTGTGTTTTACTTTTCTACATTTTATTTACTTCACTATTTTAGGATGATTAATTTCACCATTTATTCCTTTTTGGTTATTTGGTATTTTTACTTTCCATGTTAGATTCACCTAAGAATTTTTGTTATCATCTTTGGGTTTTATATCATTTTATTTACACCTTTTCTTCATTTTTAGTTCCTTGGTAAATTTACAATCAGATTTTTTTCCCTTTGTGGTTCTTACGTATCACCTTTGGGTTTTCTTGATATGACATTTTTATCATTTTTTCTTCAATTTGCTTTTGATTCTTAGCCATTATTTATTTTCCCCCTCTTTTAGCATGACTATTTGTTTTAGTGTTTATTTTAGATCCCTTGTATATTAGTGTGGATTTATTGGTGAAGTGAATATGATAGCATAGCCTCATCCATCTCAAAACATTTCCCCCTCCTTATTATTAGTTGTAAGAATATTCATCATTGCATAATTTCTATTAAATGGTTGGATCTTATACGATCATAATTTATACCTTATTTCCTTTCACTTGAGGCACATGTAGGTTAGTTTTGAAATCACATACTTACACATGTAGAAAGTCTATGAGTATTTAGCCACCATGGTCTTTAGGTTGTCCCTTATAGTGGCCAAACATAATCTCTCTTATGTTAGTTATTTACTACATCCATGTTTGGTTTTTAAAATTTGTATGGAGGATAAACAAAAAAGTTTAAAAGAACTACTATAAAAATAAGATCAAAAGAAGAGTTATATCACAAAAGTCAAAACACACCAAAATATGTGATATTTTTTTGTCACCATCTTTTATTTTGTTATAATCTCAAACTCAATAGTTGGCCTCATGATAGATTTGAAGGCCATTGGGGTGTGGTAAGCTAGTAGACTGGGGTAGGGGGTATTATATTATTACATTAATTTATCTTCATACATTTTAGTGTCACTTATATTCTCACAAAATTACCCATTCTTCATAGCAAGCTAACAGCTCTGCAATGGGTTTTGAGGAGTAGGGAACATGTTGTGGGAATGTAGGATCATTTTAATTTCATGCATATAGCCATCATGGGATGATCTATGTGCATCACTTATTATCCCAAGCTTTTTGATCACTAGTTGGAGTGTCAGAAGTCCTTGATGTTAATAGGGCTTATCTTTTCTCACTTGTATAGAATGTCTATTTCACTTAATATTTCCATATCACTCGCATAGTGCCTTACATTCCTTAATTTACATCAACTTTTATCTGATATTCCCTTGATGGGTATAAATTTAATTTGATCACATTTATATCACATTATTACCATGTTGATTCCACTTGGATTTCAACTTATGATTTGCATTGTAAGACCTAGGTAATCTAACCAAAACTTCATTAAAAACACCCAACACCTTTTCTTTCCACACCATCTCATTGTCATGTTGGCCATGTTTTTATGTGGTTTTGTTGTCATATATCACATTTTAGAGAAAGCACTATGTTTGAGTTATCATTATTTATAGCTATTTATTTTCTTTTATCCATCATATTCTTGTTTGATTTTCATGGACTTCACTTATCTTACATATGAAATTTTGCATACTATCATTTATGTTTGACTTAAAATGATTGTCTTATATTTTGAATAATGTTATCTTTAAATTCATATATTTTTTCTTCATTTTTGATTTAACATGATTATATTACATGAGATCACATTATTTATTTACATATATTTGTTTTATTATTCTTACATATATATTTCAATTATAATGTTTTACATATCTCATCTTTTTTGGTGTGTTCTACATTATTTTTTATCATTTACTTCATCTTTTTCACAAATTTTGTTTGTTGTTTTTCATATACTTAATTAAAATATCATTTTTATCACTTAGCCTTTGATTTTTTTACCATGAATTTGATCACGTATACTAGAAATGAATAAAACATACATCATCATCTTTAGCATTTCAAAAATTTCAGCCTTCAGTTATTTACCGTGAAATTCCTTTTTTTACCCATATCATTTTCTCATGTGGGCCCTTTTCTTGAACCAAAGGAAGCCTTAGAATATTGGTGAGATAAACATTTTATATATGCCAACAATTTTTTTTAAAAAAAAAAAATTATGTTAGCACATAAAAAATCTTCTTCCTTCAATTATTTACTATGAAATTGCATTTTTCACCCATATCATTTTATTGTGTGGGTCCTTTTCCTGAAGCAAAAAAAGCCTTATAATCTTGGCAAGATGAAAATTTTATATGTGCCAACTAAATTTTTTGCTAAAAAAAAATAATTATAATTTCATCTTATTTTTTAGGTCTACATCTCAATATGCACAAGGATACCTTGCATCACTTGTAACACATGCATCCTTTTTAATGATTAGAAAGGTAAGTGAAAGTACCAATTTTTATTTTATTTAATTTTAGTTATTTTTACATTTAATCTTAGTTATATTTTTATGTTTTTATGTTTCTTTCTCAAAGCACCATCATGACTTAAAATATTGTGATACATGATGAGCTTTGATTGGAGCATATGTATACATATAACATTTTTTCTTTATCATTTCTTGAAACTTTCTATTGCATTAACTTGCTAAGCATCGGTCTCCCTGAGTACACACCTTAAACGGTACACCAATAAATGGGTGGTAAAGGCTCATGGTGCATTTTAAAATATGTTTATATTATATCATGATTACACCATTCCTATTATCATTTTTACTTCCTCAAAGTGTCTTGTCATTTACCTCTTCCATCTTATCCTTATTTAATTTTATTAGTTTCCATATATCTTATAGAATCACCTAGGATGATACCATATACTTAGTGCCTTTTACCCTTCATGTACTATTGAAACCAACCTGATATAACTTTGATCCTATCTTCTAACATATATACTATATTGGCCAACCAGATACTATTTTATGTCAGTCAAATTATTTTAGCTATATTAGTTGGGTTAATACCATCAAATTAGAGTCTAGGGTTGGTTTTATATATTAGATATATATATATATATATATATATATATATATATATATATATATATATGGGTCATATTTCATTAATAACATATCATATACACTTTATTCTCTATGTTTTCATGCAATTCTATTTAATTCATATTTGGAGGAATTTTTGGTTTATAACTTTATCTTGAGGAAACTCGTCTTATGATATCTTTGAAGCTCACTAGGAAGAGTCATTGAGATTTTTAGTTGAGGATATATTAGGTCTTTATCCAACCATTTGAAGTATTCAACCAAAAACATCTCTTTCAAAGCTCCACTTGAGTAAAGGTGGATATTGATGCTTGAAGGATCCACCCAAGGTAAGTATTTCTAACCCTATATTATTTCCTTAATTTACTTAGTATATTATATGTTATTGGTTAAATAGTGAATGAATTTGTGTGTATCCTTGTTTAGGATTTATCAACACCAGATAAACTTTTATGGATATAGGATCACTTATAATTTCCATATTTCACTTTAGGTTGCATAGACCCCCATTTGGTTGACCATTTCCCCTTACCCAATTAAAATCATTCTAACCCTTCTCTTTAAGTTAGCTTACTTTACTTTCATACTTACAATCATTGCTTATAGTCAACTTACTTTCATGTAGGTCAAGTGAGAGATACATCCTTGTGTTATGGTCTTAGGCTTTGGAACCATTTTTTATTGATATTTATAATGTAGGTAACCCTCTCCTAGATCTTCAGAACTCATATGCCATTACTTAGTCATCCAAGAATCATAGGCTCTATTTTTTCAACCTTATTTGAGTCTGATTATATTAACTATATGAAACCAAAAGAATGGGATTATTATATTATGTTTTTCAAATCTAGTGTTGTTGAATGTCAATGCTAAAAAAATACAAATATTATTGAGGATAAGCTAGGGACATTATACTAAGTCATTGGTAAAAAAAAATTTATTAAAAAAATAAATTGTATTCATTGTGAGTGAATGATGGTGACTCAATTTTAAATCACTTGAACACCTTTAACATTGTTTTAATTCAATTATTGTCATTAGATGTCAAAATGGATGATGAGGATATGTGTATCGTGCTTCTATTCTCTTTTACATAATTTTGGTACAATATAGTGATGGCTATAACTACTACTACATTAGAGTTAAAAGTGGGATATGTATTCATATCTCTATTATCATATGAGATGAGGTTCACATATGTGGAAAGGTATCAGACAAATGACATATTTTCTATGTGAGATCACTAACAAAAAATATTCAAGTGGAAGGTTATGGATAAGAACTCAAACTATAAGGGTAGATCAAATATTCCAGATAGATCCTTGATGAATTTATAGAACCATGGCTAGTCATGGAATTTAAAGAAGGATTATAAATTTATAAATGTGGACAAATAAAAATCATTAGATGTTATACAATCCTTAGGTGTAAAGGTCTCTAGTTATGGATATGGATATTTACATATCCCAACCTAAAGTTTTCATGTATTTAACAATGCATGGGTGATTAATTTAGGAGCCATAAATCATTATGACTCTTATGAGGGAATGTTTCTAAAAATATGAATAATATGATGGTGGTGTTGTATTTATAGGATAAAATTCAACCTATAGGATTTTGGGTAGAGGAAGAGTGAAGCTAAAATTCAAATATGGGAGGATCAAGACTCTATCAACTTTTGTACATTCTCGACCTTATGAGGAATATAATATTTGTGACTAAAATTAATGATATCATTGGAGAACATAAACTTGTGCATTGATTTTGATGGAGAATAAAATATTTTGGCATCAGAGGCTGGGCCATAATGATGGAAAAAATCTATGCATGATGTAGACTAAATACATGTCCAAAGGGATAGACAATTATCCCTTTAAATTCAAATTATGGAAACAATACATCTATTGAAATCCAAATCAAGTGAAATTTCCCAAAACAAATGTGTGAACAAGTGGAATATTTTAGGTGATCTATAGTAATGTTTTCACATTGGTAGATGTTGCATCACTAAATAACTCTATATTTTATGTCCTTCATATATGACTACTATTAAAACACCTAGATGTAATTTAGCCAAAAATAATATAAAGTTCTCAGGATATTCATGGAGCTAAAATCCCTTGTGGATAACCACATAGAGAAGAGGATTAAGTTTTTTCACATGGAAAATGGTGGTGAGTACTAATTTAATGACTTCATTATTTTTTTCAAGAAAAATGGTATTCAATTGAAATAAACAACTCCATCTAAACTGTAATTAGAATGAAGTTATAGAGTAGGTGAACATGATGTTGATGTTTAATTCCTATATTATGTTGAGTTGTATGCACTTGGAGTATACATTTTTGGATGAAGTTATGGCTACTGATTAATAACTTGTCAACTAATTGCCCACATCGATGTTGGTTAATAAAACTATATAAGAAGCATGGATGAATAATAACACATGCTTGAAACACCTATAAAACTTTGGTTATAGAGCATAATCCCATGTTTGAAAGGACAAAGGATAAAAAATTCACTTAATGTCTAAAAAGTGTATCCTTATTAGATATATGAATGGTGTTAAAGGGTACAATATTTGAAATCCTAAGACAAAGAAGGTAGTTTATACTAGGAAAGTAGTCTTACAGAAGGTGCACAAGTTTTTTTGACAAAAATATCTAACTAAACATCTACAGGAATAAATAGAAAAGGTGTAGGTTCACGTAAATGTTGAAAAGCCTATATTTGAGTATGGTGCAATATATGATGAGTCGTAAGATTAAAAAGAAGAGGAGGGCCAACAAATCCAACTTTGAGTTTATTATACATGTGTGTAGAATGCCTAAAAGGTATATCCTACCATATTTTCATGTTATTGGTGACTAATAATGAATTTCCCAAGATGGTCAAGGAATATTTTGGTTGCACAGATAGCAAGTCTTGAAAGAAGGCCATGAAGGAGGAAATGTAGTCTCTAGATAAGAATGAGACTTGGGACTCAGTAAATTATCCTCCTAGATGAAAATCAATGGGATACAAATGGGTTTTCAAGAACAAGAAAAATGTGTAAGGGAAACTAAAGAAGTATAAGGCTTGCCTAGTAGAAAAGGATTCTCACAGGGAGAGGAAATTCAATTTTATGAGACTTCTTCTCCTATTAAAAATTTAAATTCTAATAGATTTGTTTTAACTATTGTTGTTACATTTAATATTGTGATAGATCAAATTTATTTAAAGATAATGTTTCTACATTGAGAAATTGAATGATAAATATACATGTCAAAATTAAAAAGGTTCAAGGTAAAAGGAAATTAGGACTTGGTCTATAGACTAAAGGAGTTCTTTTATGGCTTAAATAAATTGCCTAGAATGTGGAATAATAAGTTTTATTCTTATGTGGTTGGAATTTTGATTGCACACAATAAATATAATCTTTGCATTTATTACAATGAGGAGAATGATAACTTTGTCATCATAGTTCCCTATGTGGATGATATTATTTTGATGAGAAATGATCAGAGCATTATCAAATAAGTGAAATCTTAGTTGTATATGTAGTTTGACATGAAATATCTATGTTCCAAGAATTATATTGTGCATGGAAATAAAATGAGATCATGTGAGCAATAATCTTAGCTATACAATAGGAGCTACATTGATATGATATTATAAATTTTCATGATATGGGAATGCAATCCTATGCACACACCTTTTCCAATTGGTCAAAAACTATCTACTATGAAATTATAAATACATAGGAGGAGTTGGAGGACATGGATTAGTTTCATATGCGAGTGTGGTGGGAAGCTTGATGTACACAATGGTCTGCACAACACCTATAATTATATATGTAGTGGGAGTGGTGAGCAGATTCATGTCCAATCCAAGTAAAGATCATTAGATGATAGTGAATAGGATATTTATTTATTTATGTGGGACTTCTGACTATGTATTTTATAATAGGGTAAACCTATTAAATGAGGATGCTAAATTTATAGGTTTTTTAGATTCTTATTGGCTTGGATATCTTGTTTGTCATTGATCAACTAGTGCATATATGTTTCAATTTTTTGATACATCTAAAATTTGGATAAGAAAATGATAGGGTAGTGTTGTGATATCCACCACTAAATTTGAGTATATCATAGATACTCATGTGAGCAAGGAAATAATATGAATTTAAAGGTTATGTTCTATGGTTGGGATCATTAAAAAGGATAAAATATTTGATTATAGTATTTAATGCATAATTTAACTATAAAATAATCCTAAGTATCATTCTTGAATGAAGTTCATTGATGTGATCTATCATTTTCTAAGGTAAATGGTGTAAGATACAAAGATGCATCTAGAGAATGTATACTAGAGAAAAATGTTTTGGAATAATTGAATAAGGTAATGAATACTAAGATGTTACCTTGGTGTAAGAAGGAGATAGGCATGGCTTCTTAAATATTTAAAGGATGGATGTGTGTTCAATTTATGCAAAGATTTCAACAAGTTGGAATTTTTAGGGAATTTACTCAACTTTGCAAAGAATTATGCAATAGTTATAATTCACAATGTTGGTGTTATACAAGGCATTTTTGCAAGCATTGATTGCTCAAAATGTTCATAAGTTGATTGTAAAATAAGATATGGTTGTGAAATATTACATAGAGACTACCTATGATAGTTTAACAAGATTTTTAGAATGAAATAATAATGGTATAGCTACATAAGGTTATATGTGTAGTTTCATTACACATTGTAATGTAATGAATTAGAGCGTAGTGTTTGAGTTGTAGTAAGGTATTTGGAGGAGCCGTAAAACATGTCAATAAATGGAGTTTAATTTAATATGTTACAATACATTTGTCTAATTACATATGTGATACTAAATAAATGTGAGCAATGTCTTAGTGGTGCTTTGAGATATAGATGTTAAGAAGCCTTATTTAATGATCACTTTGCTTTGCAGTTGGTGATTGTAAATTCTCATGTTGCATGCATGTTACAAAGTGAGGTGTCAGATAAAGGAATAATTATTCTTAGTAAGATGATGATTCTTGAGATGAATGTGAAGATCTCATACACTATGAAGTGTATACATTGGATGTAAGTATTTGCGTGAGTTTTGAATGCACATGGTCAAGTGTGTACATTGTAATATACAATAAAGTGTTGTATGAAAGCTACATAACCTTGTGAATTATTATAACATTGTAAATGACATAATTTTACATTATAATAAGTAATTTAATGTGCTTTTTTTTTACCTAAAAGTGTTTTCTCAAGTAATATTATGCATTATTTTGTGTTTTTCATCATCCTTGTAGGTTTGATATTTTCATAGCAAATATCTTCTCTTATTCCAAATAAGCATGTGAAAAAAAAATATCAAGCACAAAGAAAGCAAGAGAGAGAAATAGATAGTAAACACATAAGTCAAATATATCAAGCACTTTATATTATAAACAACATAAATAAATTAAAAGACTCATATAACTAATAAAAATAACACTTAATACAAGTACAAGAATATAAACATTCACAAAATTACCAAACATGTAAAGCACATACTAGTAATTAAAAATAAAGATATATGATATCATGAAAGCTTACTATGATAAATTAAATAAAAAAAGATATAACCTAAAACACTTCTAAGATATTTCCTAAAAAATTCCTCAAAACAAGCACGAAAGCTTCCCCCAAAATACTATGAATCAATAAACATATGTATTTAGCTATATATCTTGCATATATCTCAATAACACCATAAATATAACATGCATATGAAATATAAACTATATAAATAGGTAGATAATTATGGATGCATATAGATCAGAATCAAAATATGAATCAAATGATAAATCATACAAAAAAATCGAATACATCATACAAAGTAGAAACTTCTTAATTTCTAAAATAAGAGTCTTGTTAGTGAATGTAAAAAATAATGCTAGGTGGTATAAGATAATCACTAAAATATACAAAATTTGTAGCACCAAAACCAAGAGTAACATGTATAGGGCACGGTCATACCCATGAGTGTAAAGATTACAAGTAATCATCATCATCACAATTATTTATATTATTAATTCATTTATAGGTAACAAATTGTTAGAGAAATTAATGTTTAAGTGTTAATTATTAACCCTTAGCTTACATTGGTAATTAATTATATAAATAATAAAATATTATTTATTAAAATGAGGTAAAAACCTCATGAAAATAAATAATATTATTTTAATTATTTAATACTTACCAAGTGTTTTAATTAATTGGCTTTATTGGGATGGATGGACCCATTATTTTTACAATAATCACCTCGCTTGATATTTCAATATAAATAGGGTTTTACCCTATTGTGAAATCACATTCAAATATGAAATTATCTTATCTTATTCATCCTAAAAAACTTTTGAAGCCTTATGTGAAGAAGTGAGAAGGGAAGGCTTTATATTGGGGTGCAGAGTTTCTCAAATATATAAATATAACATTGGTGGGTTTTTTTAACCTTTTTGAGGTTTTCCCATGGTAAATACTTTTGTATTGTGTCAATTGTTTAGTATTCATTTATATGCTTTGCTAATCAATTTCATACCTAGATCTTATATATTGGTTTATAAATTCTCCACAAAAAAATATTTTGAAGCTTGTTCTAGCACTAACATGTAATTTAAGGAGGATTCTAAAAGTTTAAATCCATTTGGAAGCTATTACAATCTACTGTGAGCATTTGCTTACCTATAAGAGCGTCATAACCAGCCATAGAGAAATAAAAAGATTAGTATTAAGTCTTTAAATATATTTTAAAAATATTTGATTTAATTAATCTCAATTTTTCATGCATGCCAACCCTAGGTCTCACCTTGGGAGATTTTTTTAAATCTAAAAGTTTTAAAAAAAAATGATTTAATTTTTGAATTTACATGCACTGTAATTTTTTTTTTTTTTTTTTTAGAAATTAGATAAAAACATATAAATTTAAATTAGTGCATGTAAAATTTCAAGTAAGCTCCTAGAAGAGTTGGTAGCTTTCATTTTGTTAAAAACTTGAAAAAGGGGAGGTCTTACGCTCAAAGCTCTCCAAACCCTTTTTCAAAATTATTTTTTTCTATTTTTTTTTTTAGATTTTGTTTTTTGGTTTGCATTCTAAGTTTACATGTGTTTAAACACTAGTTGACCTATGAAACTTGTTTCGACTTTTGACCTAGTGAATGTTTTAACAAACATAGTTGTGTTGCCATTCGATCCCTAGGTTGTGACACCTTCCAGACACATTTACATGGATTATTTTTTATTTTTAAACCTTCTATTATTATTTTTATAACTTTTTCAATAATAATTTTTAGGTGGTTGTTCTGAGTGTGACTCATTTCACACTTTGTTTAATGCATTTTAAAATCAGTTTTTTGCATTATTTGGCATCTAAATTGTGTAATTAAGTATAGTTGCACTTATGATTTAATTTATTTTACAAAAATAGTATAAAAACTCATTAAAAATCTTATTTTCTTAATTTTTATTATTATATTAGTGTATTTTTGTGACACTTACGACACCCTATTTTATCATAATCTTTTACAATTTTTTTTATTTTTCTAGTATTAAATTGATTAATTATTGTATGTTTGCACTTTAAATTTATTTTAATATTAAATTAAGTTAAAATTCACACTAAAAGGTTTCATTTTAAGCATTTGTTTTCTATCTTGTTTAAAGGGAAGCTATGACTTCAACTCATTTTTCTTTAGATAAATATCGAATGCTTAATGAAAACAAACTATAATATATGAAAAGTTCATGTTGAAGATAAATTTATTGCCTAAAAGTTATAGAATATTATCATTGGGACTAAAAAATCCTCTTTTGGACATGTCACCCTTGAGCTTACTAATGCATTTCAATATAAATCACAAGAAGCTATGTCAATTATCTTATAGAGTGTTAAGGATGAACTCCTTCTCCACATCAATAATCAGAATTCTTCTAGCGATGTTTAAAAAATCCTTGAATCTATGCATGATGGTACTCATCTCTTGATTATTATTAAGTTAATCCTTGAATTCCTAACTACACCTATGAAAGGTGATGAGAAATTTGTGAATTTTTTTACTAAAATTCACAACATTAAAGATTAGTTAAATGGATGTAATTGTAACTTGATTTAGGATTAATTACTTTATTTTATCATTCAATTAAATATTCATGAAAGATTTATAAATTTCATTTTGATTTTAAATTTTAAGTATCAAACTGAGCAAGATATCTCTGACCTTACCACCTTGTCTACTCCTCTGATTCAAGAAAAGTAAGTTATGACCAATTTCAATTCTAAAGAGAATGCCACTCGTGCACTTCTCACCTTATATAATATTTTTTATAATATTAAAATCCATAAATCTAACCTTAATTCTACTAAAATAAAAAATGAGTACTATTAGACTTCTTTTGCTCTTGCAGCCCAAAATGGCTGGGTTATCCACCAAATAGATGTCAAAAATGTGTTTTTAAATGGTGATTGAGAAGAGGAAATCTACATGACTTAGTTGAAAGTTATCATTAACCCTAATAGAGAACATTATGTATGTAAGTTAAATAAGTATTTATATGGTTTAAAATAAACTCCTCAAACTTGGTATTCTAAAATTACTTCTTTTTTCAAAGAATTAGGTTTTTCTAACTACTATTTAGATGATGATCTCTTTGTTAAAATTAAAAATGATCATTTAATATTAATTGTTTTATATGTTGACTTTATTTTCTATTTGATTGGGTAAAAGGCTTTTGAAACCAGAGCTATGAACTGAGGAGGTGAGGGTTTTGATAGTTAGACCCACATCTAGGTATAATAAAGAGGGTAAAAAAGGATCCCCCTAACAACTAAGAATAATAAAGAGGGTTTGAAGGCTCTCCCAACCTTTAACAAGTGAATTAAAGGTAATCATGACCTTGTGAGACAAGATAATATGATGGTTTTAAGGGTTCCCACAATCGAGAGTTATAAGCATCCCACAAACTGCAGTACACAAAGATTTTACTAAAAATGAATTTCAAAGGGTTGTATCCATTTATCGTGTCTTCTCTGAGGGCACTAAAAACCAAAATATCCACTGAAGAAGGAGGTCTTCTATCACCAAGGTCTTTTGCATAGCCTCTATACAACAAAGATACATTGAGTGAGTTTATCTTCCCACTAAGATTCACAACCTATTCAAAGCATAATAAAGGAGTTTTGAGGCTCTCACAACCATTAATAAGAGAAGTAAAGGTATTCATGACCTTGGTGAAATATGGGGTTTTAAGGATCCCACAACTTAGCAAAACACAACAAAAAATAAACTACATAACATAAGTTCAACTAGAAAATGACGTCTTTTGCTACCTAGGTCTTTTACACAGCATTTACACAACTGAATCACAATAAGTGGGCTTATCTTCCCACTTAGAACCACAACCTTTACATCCCTATATAATTTCAAAGTGATCAAGGATGTTATAGAATAATGAAACTCAAAGAGCTGAATATCCTTTGATAGGGATTCTCTGAGGCTTACTCTGTAAGACAAGAATCCACTAAGAGTAGAAGATCTTCTGTCACCTAGGTCTTATGCACAACTTATACACAACTAAGACACAACAAGTAAGTATTTCCTTCTACTGAAACTAACAAAGTATATTCCTCTATCATCCACTCTAGTAGTATAAGATTTGGTTGGGAATCGTATATCTATCCCAAACCAAACTGATTTAAACTAAGTAGGGTCCTTCATAGATTTGAAATTCAACATAGTTTTCACCCTTCTTTCATATTCATTGCATACCTTAAGAGAGCAAACATGTCTAAATAAAACCATAGCCCCCAAGGAGGCTTAATCCATATCAGATCTAGTTTTGAAAAATGTTATAATGGTTACTTAGAATGCTATAATTTGAAGAAACCAAGGTTGGACACCTCTAATATCCACTCTTAATCAACAAAATGAGGTTATAATAAGTTAAGGTCCTTTTAAACTAAGAAATCAAATTTTCACAAAGATTAACACTTTAAGATAGACCAAATTACTTACAGTGCTTAGGTAAGATAAATAGATTTTCCCATTATCCAAGTCATTAGATAGGGTTAAAACATGGACTCCTATAATATCCATGACACTCAATAAACCAAGGGAGTGGGTTCCTCTAATATCCAACTTACCCCAAAAATGAATTCTAGGGTGGGATCCTCCATCATATGTCCCATAGAAGGACCATAAAATAAAACTCAATGTTGTTCTAGTTTTTTAGATTGATAATACATATCAAAGGGCTTATGGTGATAAGCCAACAACCATTGATTTCTTGTTGAAACACACCAGCATGAAGAACTATCAGGAGGCAAGATTCCAAGAACAAGAAGAATACATATATGTTTGAAGCATGTTTTCCCCTAATTCATTTGGATACAAGCCAATCAAGGTGGCAGGCAAGAAGAGCAAGTCACCAAATCTCCATTCCATTCAGTCACTTGTCTAGCACCATAAGTTTTATTGCCATGAAGGAGACTTAAGAAGTTTTCCCTTTGATCCAGGAGGGATGCAAATATACCTGGTTAGCTATGTATAGTAGTTTGCTTTCAATTTTTCTTTCCTTATTTTCCCTAAGTGTTGTTTGCACAAGTAGTGTTTTTAGCCTTGTGTGTGTTTTCCTTTGTGTTTGGGGTAAAAAGCTTCATGATTGATTCTTGGATCTCTCGAGGATGTTGCTAACTTTTTCAAGCTACATTCTGAATCTATGCCCAATGGACTTTGAGACTACTAGTTTCTTAAGCATAACAGGCATGCTTCCCCTAGGAATCACCAATTTGTTGACCATTTTGGTCCTATAGGCCAAAATCAGTCTCATTTTCCCCTATTGTTATGAGCTAGTTCAAATTATGGTTTGCACAAGTCTTTTGGCAAAAGGATGAACTAGTTCAAAGAATGCAAGGCTTTTTACAAAGCTTCTTTGGAAGGTTGAGCAGCCCTTGCAAAGGGCAGGTGATGAGCAAAGTGAACCATGGCAAAAGATCTGAAGGGTAACTTTGAACTTGATTAGCCCTTGCAAAGGGAAGCTGGTCAAAAGGCCCAAAAGGGACTTGCCCTTCTGAAAAAGACAAGACAAAGACAAAGGTTGAATTTCTTCAGATAAAATGCTCGAAGGAATTCCTTTAGACATTTTGTTTGAAGAAATTCACAAGGCAGGTCGACGAGCAAAGACTGTCTATTCGAAAAGAAAATTTGTGGAAAATAGCTATTGAACATCAAATTTAAGGCAATGAAATTGCCATTGATTTTAAAATACTTAAGGACAAGCTACAAGTGAACTCATTGACCCACCAAGAAGATAGCCCCAAGTGCTCACAAAGCTAGGAAGAGACAAAGATGACAAGGAAAGACGGGAACAACCCAAGTGGAAAAAGGAAAATGTCGGCAGAGGAGTTATTCCAGTGGTTGAAACAATCTCCACCAAGTGGTCATCAAGGAATGTAAAAAGTAAATAGCGTAGCTTATTTTTTCCTCATTTTGCATTAATGAGCAAACAACCACGTGAATCTCTTTAAGAAGTGGTCTTGTTTGCAAATAAAAGGGGCGTCTTTGTCATTAAGAAAATTGGGTGAATCATGCTTCTATAGTAGCATTTAATATGTTTTAAGTGCTAAAGTCAAGACTGGTGACTAAACAACATGGTTCTAACAAGCTGTTTCTAGAAGGATGATATCAGCAATAGCAACTTCCTCTTCTCCATGTTCTCAACACACATGGGCCACTTGTAAAAAAAAGGCACCAAAGTCTTTTCCAAAGGGGTACCATTACTTCCTCTCTCTCTATATATATTGTAAAACTCTCATTTGAGAGGGATCTCTCAACTTGTAAGGCGGAGCTCTACCAAAATTTACCTTGAATAAAAAAGAATCATTTTTGCCTCCATTTGAGCTTGCACTTTTGCATATGTCTATGGCTTTGTCTTGTGTTAAGTTATTTTCTTTCATGCTTTCATATAATTATTCCAACATGTCTAGTGTATTGTGAGTTCTTCTTTTGCAGGTTAGCCAGAAGTGTCCACAGTAGAGTATAGGCGCATGTGAACAGGCTGCCATAGTGTGTCTTAGAACACCTCTGGTAGTTCTTCCTCCCTATATCTCTAGAGGACCCCTAGCTCACTGATGCAAAATAATGTCTCATATCAAATGAAGTGTATATCAGCTTCTTCTTGGTGGAAAGTGTATGTTCAAGCTAAGTAGATCGACCATTTTTTAGTGCATCACCATTTAGTTTAGGTTCTATTTTTAGTAACCCTTCTCTCTTTTCACCCCCTATTGTTAACAGTAGGAAATCTAGGACCTCATAGATGCATCAAAGGGAGCTAGCCCTTATCTAGATATTCTCCCCTTAGTTTTGCCAGACCCACAGGCAAGAGAGTAGTCTCCATTGTGCCATGTGGAAGAGAGAAGCTTAGCCTTCTATCAAGGGTGCAATCCATAGTGTCAATAGTTTTTGGCATGCCCAGTGGGACAAAGTAGTTTTTATCCAAAGGGTTGAATAATTTTGGTGTGTTCTTCAACCAGCCAACTTTTGGAGGCTTTTTTCATCAACACTAATGACGACTCTGAGTTGAATCAGCTAGTAAAGCAACCCTAGTGCCATCAGCAAATCATATTTTGGTATGTATAATTACATTGCTCAGAATCATGGGTCTTATATTCCTTCATATAGTTTTGATCAAGCTCAAGTTATTCATGGAATCATCTCAAGCAACAAGGATGCATACGGTTATGAGTTTTGCGCTTTGCAAGCTAGTGAAATATTTTAGACTTTGTCTCTTCCTCCTAGTTTGAGCAAGTCCTTGGCCAACCTAGGTGTGATCCTTATCAGCCTTGTGTTGATCCTTATCAGGTCCAATATGACTAGTATCAACCCTATCATGAGCTATATTAGTTTTGTGCCCAGTCTTCTCAATGTGTTACTTCTCCTACTCAACCTAATCTTTTTGCCAATCAGCCCGTTTCCACCTTCAAACAAGCACTGCTGGGATATGAAAAGTATGTAGTGGAGCTTGACACTAGAAGGGGATGTGGCCAAGAAATTTTTGATCATTCCATTCATCAAGTGAGAAATGCATTAGATCTGGTTAAGAGTGAATGGACTCCTATTGAAAGAGCCAATTGGCAAAGGCTTACAAGTGAGATGTTGGATGTGAGTGGTTTGATTGCATATTTAGAAGAGAAGCTAAGTATTCATGAGAGGCAACCTTACCAAGTCTATCAACTTGCATACCCACTACCCCAAGTTTCATATTAGACATACGCAGCCCCTGCTTATGAGCCAAGTCAAGCCTGTCAAAGTCCTTTCCCCAATCATGTTGAGGAGAGTTTTGAAATAGTAAATCTTGTGTTTAAAGCCAATCTTGATAAGTAGATCGAATTGGAAAATCTTCAAATACAACAGTCTATGTTGGCAGTAAGGGAATTAGAATCCAAACCCTCACTACCCTCTCACATTGCAGCCCCATCACCCCAAAAGGAGACTTCCAGTCCTAAGATCATGAGCTAGAGTAAAGTAGTCGAGTCATGGAGTAGCAAGGAGGAGAAAGACATTGTCCGAGAGTGTGAGGTATAAAATGAGGCTAGTCCTTTTCAAGTCCCTCCCACCCTTCCTCAAGAAGCTTCTTGTACTCCATGGTAGCCTTCGTGCACTCCCCATTTCCATGATGATTCCTATGAGCTCCAAGAAAGACTCTTTTAGGATAATCTAGCTAAGCAAATTAAAGAATTAGAGGCTAAGGTGAGATTGCTCAGTGAAAGAGAGATGGAAGTTTTAGACCTTGTAGAGGAGCCTATGCTAAAAGACACCCCTTCTACCAATCCTCAAGATAATTTTGATATTGATGAAGTGTTGGTCAAGTGGAGAGATGAAAATCAAGTGATTTTGGCCCAAGGTCTACCCTCATTTTCTCATAAGTTTTCAAAAATATCCCCTACTTTCCATTCCCAACCTAATTTTGACAATCCTTGTGTTCCACCTCCTTGCTTGGTAAATGAAGAATGTTTCTCTTGTGTTGAGGAATCCATCTTAAAGGAAGCAAATGAAGAGGAGTATGCTCAATTCATGATTGATCAGGGAAGCTTCATGAATGCAAATGAGGAGGAGATCACCATAGGTACCCCCTTTGATGAACAAGAAGACAAGTCACAAGCTTTTGCCTCTATCACTAATGAGGAAGAGATGATCCTTGATTTTTTTCTCACTTTGCAAGACGTCATGGAGGAGCATGGACAGATTCTTGATCATGTTTTAAATGACTTGTTTGAAGTCATTGGGGCAGGTTACACTCTTCTTCAAGGAGGCTATGAGCTAGCTAAGGGTGGAGAAGGTAGCATTAGAACTCAAATAAGTATGCAAAGGGACTGCAAGCTTTTATATTTATCCTTTCAAAAGGTCGGTGAATCTGAAGATGATATTTTTGAAGTCATCAAGGAGGATGACCGTGTTATAGAGCCCGAGTTGGAGGAGGATCAGGAGGATGTCTTTGAACAAAGAGACTTTGGTCTTTGAGCAAGAAAAGGAGAGGCTTGTCCATCTTGAGGAAAGATTTGAAGAAGAGAGCCTTACATAAGAAGGTGATGTTCTATGGGCTAATAAATTAGTTTGTGATCTCATTTTAGACATCACAATAGTCACCCTTTTTCAAGAAAGCCATGATCAAGTAGAAGATGAGTTTGACAGCATCTTCAATGAGGTAGAAGGAGACAAGCCAATCCATAATGCATATCAAAGGGCTTATGGTGATGAGCTAGTAGCCATTGATTTCTTGATGAAACACACCAGCATGAAGAACCAGCAGGAGGCAAGCTTCCAAGAATAAGAAGAATACATATATGTTGGAAGCATGTTTGCCCCCAATTCATTTGGATACAAGCCAATCAAGGTGGTAGGCAAGAAGAGCAAGTCACCAAATCTCCATTCCATTTAGTCACTTGTCTGGCACCATAAGTTTTCTTGCCATGAAGGAGACTTAAGAAGTTTTCCCTTTGATCTAGGAGGGATGCAAATATACCTAGTTAGTTGTGCATAGTAGTTTGCTTTTAGTTTTTCTTTCCCTATTTTCCCTAAGTGTTGTTTACATAGGTAGTGTTTTTAGCCTTGTGTGTGTTTTCTTTTGTGTTTGGGGTAAAAATCTTCATGATTGATTTTTGGATCTCTCGAGGCTATTGCTAACTTTTTCAAGCTGCGTTTTGACTCTGTGCCCAATGCACTTTGAGGCTACTAGTTTCTTAAGCTTAGTAGGCATGCTTCCCCTGGGAATCACTAATTTGTTGACCATTTTGGTCCTACATGACAAAATTAGTCTCCTTTTTTCCCTTGCTATTATGAGCCAATTCAAATTTTGGTTTACACAAGTCTTTTGGCAAAAAGATGAACCAGTTCAAAGAATGCAAGGCTTTTTACAAAGCTTCTTCAGAAGGTTGAGCAGCCCTTGTGAAGGGCAAGTGATGAGCAAAGTGAACCATGGAAAAAGATCTGAAGGGTAACTTTGGACTTGATCAACCCTTCCAGAGGGCAGCTGGTCAAAAGGCCCAAAAGGGACTTGCCCTTCCAAAAAAGACAAGGCAAAGATAAAGGTTGAATTTCTTTAGACAAAATGCTCGAAGGAATTCCTTCAGACATTTTTTTCAAAGAAATTCACAAGGCAGGTTGATGAGTAAAGACTGTCCATTTGGAAAGAAAATTCATGGAAAATGGTAAGGCAAATCCTTTGGAAAAAAATTCTGAAGGAATTCCTTCAGACATTTTGTCTGAAGGAATTTGTCTGCAAAAAATCTGACCAAAATCAAGTGTTTAAAATGAAGGAAACAATTCCTTTGGGCAAAATGTTTGGAGGAATTCCTTCAGACATTTTATCTGAAGCATGTGAGAACCACAAGGAGCCCGAAGAACCCCGAAGGGCAAGTGCCCTTGTGGCGGACTCTCGGCGGCTGTGAAAGGGACCTTTTCTTAAAGCCTGAAGGGATACCTTCCCTTCAGGAGGGTTAAAAGATAAAGGCCCAAACAAAGGAAAAAATTTGAAGGAAAGAAAGTATGAAGGAATTCCTAGAGGGGGTGACAGGTTCGAAGATGTCAAAATCTAGCATGGCAAACTAGTCGTTAAAGGTTCAAACACCCAGTGACGGGCACATGAACGTCAAATTTAAGGTAGTGAAATAGCTGTTGATTTTGAAATACTTAAGGATAGGCCACAATTCAACTTAGCGACCCATCGAGAAGATAGCCCTGAGTGCTCACAAATCCAAGAAGAGGAAAAAATGATAAGGAAAGATGGGAATAGCCCAGGTGGCAAAAGGAAAGTGTTGGCAGAGGAGTTATTCTAACAGTTGAAACAATCTTTACCAAGCGGTCATCAAGGAATGCAAACAATAAACGGCACAGCCTATTTTTTCCTCATTTTGCATTAATGAGTAGATAACCACATGAATCTCTTTAAGAAGTGGTCTTGTTTGTAGACAAAAGGGGTGGCCTTGTCATTAAAACAATTAGGTGATTCATGCTTCTACAGTAGCATTTAATATGTTTTAAGTGCTAAAGTTAAGACTGGTGACTACACAACATGGTTCTAGCAGGCCATTTCTAGAAGGATGATATCAGCAATAGCAGCTTCCTCTTCCTAATGTTCTCAATGCACATGGGCCACTTGTAAAAAAAAGGTGCCAAAGTCTTTTCCAAAGGGGTGCCATTGCTTCTTCTCTCTCTCTCTCTATATATATATTTTAAAACTCTCAATTGAGAGGGATCTCTCAGCTTGTAAGGCGGAGCTCTGCCAAAATTTACCTTGAATCAAAAAGAATAATTTTTACCTCCATTTGAGCTTGCACTTTTGCATATGTATATGGATTTGTCTTGTGTTAAGTCATTTTCATTCATGCTTTCATAGAATGATTCCAACATGTCTAGTGTATTGTGAGTTCTTCTTTTGCAAGTTAGCCAGAAGTGTCCACAGTAGAGTATAGGCACATGTGAACAGGCTGCCATAGTGTGTCTTAAAACACCTCTGGTAGTTCTTACTCCCTGTATCTCCAGAGGACCCCTAGCTCACTGATGCAGAAGAATCTCTCATATCAAATGAAGTGTATATGAGCTTATTCTAGGTGGAAAGTGTATGTTCAAGCTAAGTAGATCGACCATTTTTTGGTGCATCACCGTTTAGTTTAGGTTCTATTTTTAGTAACCCTTCTCTCTTTTTACCTCCCCCATTATTAGCAGTAGGAAATCTAGGATCTCATAGATGCATCAAAGGGAGCTAGCCCTTATCTAGATATTCTCCCCTCAGTTCTTCCAGACCCACAGGTAAGAGAGGAGTCTCCATTGTGCCGCGTGGAAGAGAGAAGCTCAGCCTTCTGTCAAGGGTGCAATCCACAGCGTCAACAGTTAGTGAATGTAAAAAATAATGCTAGGTGGTATATGATAATCACTAAAATATACAAAATTTGTAGCACCAAAACCACGAGTAACATGTATAGGGCACGGTCATACCCATGAGTGTAAAGATTACAAGTAATCATCATCATCACAATTATTTATATTATTAATTCATTTATAGGTAACAAATTGTTAGAGAAATTAATGTCTAAGTGTTAATTATTAACCCTTAGCTTACATTGGTAATTAATTATATAAATGATAAAATATTATTTATTAAAATGAGGTAGAAACCTCATGAAACTAAATAATATTATTTTAATTATTTAATACTTACCAAGTGTTTTAATTAATTGGCTTTATTGGGATGGATGGACCCATTATTTTTACAATGATCACCTCCCTTGATATTTCAATATAAATAGGGTTTTACCCTATTGTGAAATCACATTCAAATATGAAATTATCTTATCTTATTCATCCTACAAAACTTTTGAAGGCTTATGTGAAGAAGTGAGAAGGGAAGGCTTTATATTGGGGTGGAGAGTTTCTCAAATATATAAATATAACATTGGTGGGTTTTTTTACCTTTTTGAGGTTTTCCCATGGTAAATACTTTTGTATTGTATCAATTGTTTAGTATTCATTTATATGCTTTGTTAATCAATTTCATACCTAGATCTTATATATTGGTTTATAAATTCTCCACAAAAAAATATTTTGAAGCTTGTTCTAGCACTAACATGTAATTTAAGGAGGATTCTAAAAGTTTCAATCCATTTGGAAGCTATTACAATCTACTGTGAGCATTTGCTTACCTATAAGAGCGTTATAACTAGCCATAGAGAAATAAAAAGATTAGTATTCAGTCTTTAAATATATTTTCAAACTATTTGATTTAATTAATCTCAATTTTTCATGCATGCCAACCCTAGGTCCCACCATGGGAGATTTTTTTTAATCTAAAAGTTTAAAAAAAAAAAAATTAATTTTTGGATTAACATGCACTGTAATTTTATTTTATTTTATTTTTAAAAAATTAGATAAAAACATATAAATTTAAATTAGTGCATGTAAAATTTCAAGTAAGCTCCTAGAAGAGTTGGTAGCTTTCATTTTGTTAAAAACTTGAAAAAGGGGAGGTCTTACGCTCAAATCTCTCCAAACCCTTTTTCAAAATTATTTTTTTCTATTTTTTTTTTTAGATTTTGTTTTTTGGTTTGCATTCTTAGTTTACACGTGTTTAAACACTAGTTGACCTATGAAACTTGTTTTGACTTTTGACCTAGTGAATGTTTTGACAAGCATAGTTGTGTTGCCATTCGATCCCTAGGTTGTGACACCTTCCAGACACATTTACATGGATTATTTTTTATTTTTAAACATTCTATTATTATTTTTATAACTTTTTTAATAATATTTTTTAGGTGGTTGCTCTGAGTGTGACTCTTTTCACACCTAGTTTAATGCATTTCTAATCAGTTTTTTGTATTATTTGGCATCTAAATTATGTAATTAAGTATAGTTACACTTATGATTTACTTTATTTTAAAAAAATAGTATAAAAACTCATTAAAAAGTTTATTTTAAAATATATTATTATTATATTAGTGTATTTTTGTGACACTTACGACACCCTATTTTATCATAATCTTTTACAATTTTTTTTATTTTTCTAGTATTAAATTGAATAATTATTGTGTGTTTGCACTTTAAATTTATTTTAATATTAAATTAAGTTAAAATTCACACTAAAAGGTTTCATTTTAAGCATTTGTTTTCTATCTTGTTTAAAGGGAAGCTATGACTTCAACTCATTTTTCTTTAGATAAATATCGAATGCTTAATGAAAACAAACTATAATATATGAAAAGTTCATGTTGAAGATAAATTTATGGCCTAAAAGTTATAGAATATTATCATTGGGACTTAAAAATCCTCTTTTGGACACGTCACCCTTGAGCTTACTAATGCATTTCAATATAAATCACAAGAAGCTATGTCAATTATCTTATAGAGTGTTAAGGATGAATTCCTTCTCCACATCAATAATCAGAATTCTTCTAGCAATGTTTAAAAAATCCTTGAATCTATGCATGAGGGTACTCATCTCTTGAATATTATTAAGTTAATCCTTGAATTCCTAACTACACCTATGAAAGGTGATGAGAAAGTTGTTAATTTTTTTACTAAAACTAACAACATTAAAGATCAGTTAAATGGATGTAATTGTAACTTGATTTAGGATTAATTACTTTATTTTATCATTCAATTAAATATTCATGAAAGATTTATAAATTTCATTTTGATTTTAAATTTTAAGTATCAAACTGAGCAAGATATCTCTGACCTTACCACCTTGTCTACTTCTCTGATACAAGAAAAGTAAGTTATGACCAATTTTAATTCTAAAGAGAATGCCACTCATGCACTTCTCACCTTATATAATGTTTCTGATAATATTAAAATCCATAAATCTAACCTTAATTCTACTAAAATAAAAAATGAGTACTATTAGACTTCTTTTGCTCTTGCAGCCCAAAATGGTTGGGTTATCCACCAAATGGATGTCAAAAATGTGTTTTTAAATGGTGATTGAGAAGAGGAAATCTACATGACTTAGTTGAAAGGTCTCATTAACCCTAATAGAGAACATTATGTATGTAAGTTAAATAAATATTTATATGGTTTAAAATAAGCTCCTCGAACTTGGTATTCTAAAATTACTTCTTTTTTCAAAGAATTAGGTTTTTCTAACTACTATTTAGATGATAATCTCTTTGTTAAAATTAAAAATGATCATTTAATATTAATTGTTTTATATGTTGATGATCTTTTCTTTTTGATTGGGTAAAAGGCTTTTGAAACCAGAGCTATGAACTGAGGAGGTGAGGGTTTTGATAGTTGGACCCACATCTAGGTATAATAAAGAGGGTAAAAAAGGATCCCCCTAACAACTAAGAATAATAAAGAGGGTTTGAAGGCTCTCCCAACCTTTAACAAGTGAATTAAAGGTACTCATGACCTTGCGAGACAAGATAATATGATGGTTTTAAGGGTTCCCACAATCGAGAGTTTTAAGCATCCCACAACCTGTAGTACACAAAGATGTTACTAAAAAATGAATTTCAAAGGGTTGTATCCATTCATCCTATCTTTTTTGAGGGCACTAAAAACCAAAATATCCACCAAAGAAGGAGGTCTTTTATCACCAAGGTCTTTTGCATAGCCTCTATAAAACAGAGATACATTAAGTGAGTTTATCTTCCCACTAAGATTCACAACCTATTCAAAGCATAATAAAAGAATTTTGAGGCTCTCATAACCATTAATAAGAGAATTAAAGGTATTCATGAACTTGGTGAGATATGGGGTTTTAAGGATCCCACAACTTAGCAAAACACAACAAAAAACAAACTACATAACATAAGTTCAACTAGAAAAGGAGGTCTTATGCTACCTAGGTCTTTTACATAGTATTTGCACAACTGAATCACAATAAGTGGGCTTATCTTCCCACTTAGAACCACAACCTTTACATCCCTATATAATTTCAAAGTGATCAAGGATGTTATAGAATAATGAAACTCAAAGAGCGGAATATCCTTTGATAGGGCTTCTCTGAGGCTTACTCTGTAAGACAAGAATCCACTAAGAGTAGAAGATCTTCTGTCACCTGGGTCTTATGCACAACTTATACACAACTAAGACACAACAGGTAAGTATTTCCTCCTACTAAAAATAACAAAGTAGATTCCTCTATCATCCACTCTAGAAGTATAAGATTTGGTTGGGAATCCTATATCTATCCCAAACTAAACTGATTTGAACTAAGTAGGGTCCTTCATAGATTTGAAATTCAACATAGTTTTCACCCTTATTTCATATTCATTGCATACCTTAAGAGAGAAAACATGTCTAAATAAAACCATAGCCCCCAAGGAGGCTTCATCCATATTAGATCTAGGTTTGAAAAATCTTATGATGGTTACTTAGAATCCTATAATTTGATGAAACTAAGGTTGGACACCTCTAATATCCACTCTTAATCAACAAAATGAGGTTATAATAAGTTAAGGTCCTCTTAAACTGAGAAATCAAATTTCAACAAAGATTAGCACTTTAAGATAGACCAAATTACTTACAGTGCTCAGGTAAGATAAATAGATTTTCCCATTATCCAATTCATTAGATAGGGTTAAAACATGGAATCCTCTAATATCCATGACACTCAATAAACCAAGGGAGTGGGTTCCTCTAATATCCAACTTACCCCAAAAATGAATCCTAGGGTGGGATCCTCCATCATCCGTCCCATAGAAGGACCATAAAATAAAAATTGATGTTGTTCTGGTTTTTTGGATTGAAATAAAATTTAGACCATTAAAGGCCTTCCACTCCTTCCACTCTCAAGACTTTTCTGGGACCAGGCTCTCCTCATAGAAACCCCATGTAGATTCACTCCCTACCTAATCAGTCTCTTAAAGGAATCTAACAAGTGATGAGAGTAACTTTTGATCTAATTTTCTTTTCTAAATTACACCTAAAAGCTCCATCCTGCCAAACTATAAAACTAAAATTTTCCCACCCAAATTGCCATTCAATCTTAAGAGGGATGTCATTGATGGCATGGATAACCCTCCGTCTACCTGGATCTTTATCTCCTCCTGACCCTTGTTTTCCTTCTCACCCACATCATATTGGAAGGAGTCTCCTTCCACTCCTTTTGCTCCCATCCATGTCAAAATAGGTGTTCTAATTTTACACTCAAATTAGAATTAAAAATGTTGAAGGTCTTCCACACTCAATCTATCCTACCTATATTTCTATTTAAAATTACAAGGGATGTCAGTGGTAGAATGGATTACCCCCAGTCCACTAGGAACTTGGGCATCTTTGTCTCCTCCTTGCCCTTGTTTTCCTTCTCATACATGTCCTAATGGAAGAAGTCTCCTTCTTTTCCTTCTACTCATGCTCTTGTTGATGTCTAAATTGGTGTTCTAATTTTCTTGCTAAAAAATAAATTCAAAATACTGAATTAAAAAGAGGTTTTGGTTTTCCCACTCAGATTGTAATTTAAATTGAGATTATTGAAGGTCTTCCATAGTTACTATTACTTTCACCCCTTCAAGAAACTTTACTAACCCTTTGATTGGAGAGAAGTGAAAATAAAATTGTTGAAGGTCTTTCGAAGTTATTGTTACTTCCTCCCACTCAAATTCAAATTTAAATTAAAATTATTGAAGGCCTTCCACAATTACCATTACTTCCTTCAACTCAAATTAAAATTCAAATTGTAATTTTTGAAGGTCTTCCGTAGTTATCATTATTTCTTCTCACTCATAATGAAAATAAAATTGAAATTATTAAAGGTCTTCCATAGTTACCATTACTTTCTCCCACTCTAATTGAAATTCAAACTAAAAATGATGATGGTCTTCCATGATTACCATTACTTCCTCCCACTCAGATTGCAAGTCAAATTCAAATTGCTAAAGGTCTTCTGTAGTTACCGTTACTTCCCCTCACTTAAATTGAAATTGTTAAAGGTCTTCTAAAGTTACCGTTACTTCCTCCCATTTAGATTGAAGTTCAAATTGAAATTGCTTAGGGTCTTTTTTAATTACCATTACTTTTTCTCTTTTAGAATGAAAATCAAATTGAAATTATTGGAGGCCTTTTATAGTTACCCTTACTTCCTCCCATTTTGATTGACATTAAAAATAAAATTAATGAAGATATTTCATAGTTATCATCACTCTTCCCTCTTAGATTGAAAATCAAATTAAAATTGATGAAGTTCTTCCTTTACCTTCTACTCAGGAAAGCACCTCTCTTGATGCCTGTAATAACTCAAACTATTCTTCCACTAAATATCATTGAATCTTATTCCTTAACCTCTCTCTTCAAGTCTAATAGTATCTAGGATTTGGAGGTCCACACCATCAAAATATCCTAAATTAAACTATAGGTCACTTTCTAAAATGTTCTAGTTTTCCTTCTCATATTGAAGTTAAATGTTGAAGGACTTCCACTCCTTCTACCCTATCTTAACACACTTGTAAACTGCTAAAGGTCATCCACTCCTTCCACCCTATCTTACCACACCTATAAATTTATGAAGGCCTTTTGCTCCTTTTTCCCTATCTTATCACACCTATAAACTATTGAAGGTCTTCCACTTCTTCTGCCCTGTCTTATCACACCTATAAACTATTGAAGGTATTTCACTCCTTATGTTGATGATATTTTAATTTCTAGTGATCTAACTAGTTTAATTCATAAGTATAAGGATAAACTAAGTCAAATATTTTAAATGAATGATTTAGGTATTTTACACAATTTTTTAGGAATGACTATATTTCAGGATAAACATTCTATTATTATATCACAATCTCAGTATGCTCATAATATTATTGTTAAGTTTAACATGCTTGATTATAAATTTTCTTCTATTCCTATTGAATTTGGTGTATAACTTAATCAAAAACCTACATGTGAAAAAGCTAACCCTACTTTATATAGACAACTTATTGGTATTTTGATTTATCTAACCATTATTAGGTTAGATATTTCATATGTTATTGGTGTTGCTTCTATATTTATGTAAGATCCATATTTAGATCATTGGAAATTAGCTAAATGTATTTTTTGTTATATCAAAGGAATAATTAATTCTAGTTTATCTTATTCTTCCATTGATAATGTTAAATTGTATGGTTATTATGATGTTAACCATGCTAGTGATACTTTATATCACAAATATACTTTTGGATATGTGTTTAAGTTTGGTGTAGGTGTTATCACTTGAAGTAGAAATAAACAACCTATTGTCTCTATTTATTCTATAGACACATAGTATAAAAGTGTTATGAAATATACCAAAGAATCCATGTGGCTTTGAAGGTTGTTGGGAGAACTTTAATTGGATGTTTCTCATAGTACCATCTTTCATTGTGATAACAAAAGTTGTATTCTGGAAAAAAAATTTAGTACAACACCAAATAACTAAACATATTGATGTTCATGTGTATTTTATCCAAGAGAAAGTCCTCAATGGTGATATTGATATTTAGTTCTATCTTATAGATGAACAAGTGGTAGATATATTCACAAAACACTTATTTCTACCAAGTTTTGTCAGTTTCATGCAATGTTGGACCTCTCAGAGTTGTCATTGAGGGGGAGTGTGCATAACAATGACACTTCTTGATGGCCATATGTTTTTTCTCTTTTTATGTAATTTTTCACATTATAAAGCATTGTAAACTTTGCGTGGAAGTTATGTGATATGATTAAACTTCTTGTATAAGTTTTACTTTTGTACCCCAATACATTAAATTCATAATTTATAATAGAAGTCATTATGTTATATAAGGCTCCAAATATGATTACTAATTATTCATGAGAAACTATGAAATGTAGTCTCCCAATCATGCTAGTCTAAACTTACTTTCAAGTAATTTATAGATGATAATTCATTTTATTTCAAAAGGTGGTATTTGGCATGATGAAAGCTTTTAAATCCTTAAATTGTGTTCATAGTATAATTCCTTTATTTTTAAGTGACTATGACATTTATCCTGACTTAGCATTAAGGGGGAGTGTTAGAGCAATTAATGTCTAAATGGTAATTATTAACCCTTAGCTTACATTAGTAATTAATTAAGTAAATAATAATATATTATTTATTAACATGAGGTAGAAACCTCCTAAAAATAAATAATATTATTTTTTATATTTAATACTTACCAAGTGTTTTAATTAATTGGCTTTATCAGGATGGATGGACCCTTTATTTTTACAATGGTCACCTACCTTGATATTTCAATATAAATAAGATTTTATCCTATTTTGAAATCAAATTTGAATATGAAATTATTTTATCATATTCAATCTACAAAACTTGTGAAGGATTATGTGAATAAGTGAGAAGGGAAGGATTTGTATTGGGGTATGGATTTTCTCAAATATATGAATATCACATTGGTGGGTTTTTTTACCTCTTTGAAGTTTTCCCATAGTAAATACTTTTATACTATGTCAATTGTTCAGTATTCATTTATATGATTTGATAATAAATTTCATATATAGATCATATATATTGGTTTATCAATTATATCATGGATCTCGTATATTGATTTTCCTTGTGATTATGTGTTTGTATTAGAGACATACAATGTGATGTTTGCTTCCTTGTCAAAATTGACTTGTGATTTTGAATTTAATGTACCTTATTTTTAGGAAACCATTGTAATATTTGTTTTGGTTCTATTTTATGAATATATTTGGCCTTAGGATGCAATTATAAAAATGTTTTATCCCTTTGAATTGTAATAATTTGACTTGAATTGTTTAAATATTAAATATTGATGTACACTAGAAGGTATTGCTTTCACTTGATGTATCCATTGTTGTCTTAGAAAAGAATTATATGATATAGTAGTGGGTACCACATGAAATAGTGTTTGAAATATCATTGGTCATGTTATAATAGGTAAAATAACACAATTAATGGCTCCCTTTTAATGCTATCATATCCCATCATAGTGGTATAAATTTAGGCTAAGTTATTTAAGATAAGTTTGAGGCTATAAATAAATTTTTTAGTGCATAGATTCAAGTTTGATTTATTATCAACCATTATGCCATCATTTTTTCACCATCTATAAATGTTTGTATAAATAGTGTTCCACGATATGATTAATCATGTAGAATATCCTCTTCACTAAACAAAATTTGAATAGATGTGGATTTATTCTTGATTTAATCAATTGCTAAAATAAAAATTTTAATTGAATATAATTTATATTCAATAGGCACATTTTTTACTTTGGTATGTCTACCATATGGAACTTACTATTATCAGTTTATTTCTTCTCACACTTGTGAGTAGATGTTTTATTTTTCTTAATTGAATTTAGATGTGTATCATCCACTTGATTTTGGCCATTATTAATTGAATATTGAATATTTTGTTTCAACGTAATACATCTATTTGTAGAGTGCCCTTGAATTCTATGATACTCACAATATGTGCTAACATCACATTATAGATAAGGTCCTTAATGGATTCATCTCTCTTATGGGAGTTAAATAAATAATTTTTCATTAAGTAATTATTTAGGTACAATTTGAGGACTTTCACTTAATCTTTTAAATTTTATACGCTACATTTTTTGAGATAACACAAGCTTATAATATAGTTTTTCTATATTATTAGACATAATTTTCTTATCATCCTCATATTTTAACTCATAGTCATTACTTGTAACATTGAGACTATAACATCTCCAATTTTTAGCCCTGAGATTCCTAGTTGTAGTGAACAATAAGGCACAAGGTGAAATAATTGTGGGACTAATATGTATTTAGTAACTGTATGTTTAGGTTTCAACTTTGAGTTAGTTGATATATTATTTTACATTTATTAATGTGATCTAACATTGGTCAGATAAATAATTTGTTGTCATATGCTTTAATTGGAATCTTTCTCTCTAGTTTTTGGTCTTTAACTTGTCAAGACTAATGTGAATAATGTGGGTATTATACCTAGTAAACACTCTATTATATATTTTGAAATATTATATTGTGTACAAGGTATGAGGTATTATTTCTTGTTGGTACAACCAAGTAGTTAGCATTGTTTATTTAATCAAGGTTACAATTATATTATAAATTTATGATATTATGGGTGTTGAAGTAAACCCATCTTATTTATTAAACTCTAAATAAAATTTGGTACTCTATACCTTGGGTCATGGAGGCAATATATCAATATCATGTGTAAATGTCGTAATGATTTAATATGTAAATTTGGTGAAAAGAAACCCTAGTGATTAGGTTAGGGTTGACTTTGAAAATACTAAAGGTAAATGAAAATGAAAGATGGCATGGTATGGAGGTTGTGGAGGGACATTGGATTATCCCCTCAATATATGATTAAGCCTTCAATGGCATTGCCAAGAATAACAACCATTCTAACTAAGGCAAAGGGTGATTTAAGGATTAAAATAATATATAGTGTATAAAAAAGGTATGCATACAATAAAACTTTGAATACTAGTTGGATGATCAGAGAAATATTAGAAATAAGAGTAGTGGAAGAGTAGAGAATAATATTTTCATGTAGAATGATTTCATCCCTTAGTATATGCATGCCACTTCTCCCTCCATTAGTATTTATCACTTCTGAGCATGAGGAAATATGTACATGTTTTTTATTGACACAAAATTATGAATATTTTGAATATATACCATTTTTAAGGCTAGGGCTTAATGGATGTTCATTTTTTTCCTTAGTTTTTGGATACATATTCATTTTTGTGTGTGTCTGTGTGTATGTGTGCATGTGCATGTGTGTGTGTGTGTAGTGAGTTCATCCTCATAAAGTATGCATCAAATAAGAATCAAATATAAGAAGCAACACTCAATAAAAACATATAGAATGTCCAATTGAAATTCATAAACTTTAAATATAATATACTAGATAACATTGAATTTTTACCCACACCAACACTTAGGGTTATGTTTTATACATTAGTTAGGAAATTATCTAATTATTTAGTCAACCCTGAGTCCAACACATCTTTCACTATGATTTTAGGTAATATTAGTTTAACCAAATTCATATTTATACCAACCTGAATGGAATAAGTTTAAATTTATATTCTATATATCAGTCATGTAACTTGTTAACTGGAGGATCAATCCCAAGTCCAATTTACCTTTCACTAAGGTTTTTAAGTAAGAAAATATTAACCATATTCATATTCATACCAACCTAAATGAAAACAGTGATTAACATTTTCTTTCAAGTTGGTATGAATATGAATCTAGTTAAATTTCTCTTACCTAAAAACCCTAGTAGAAGGTAAGTTGGACTTGGGCTTGACCTTCTAGTTACCTGATTACCTCGTTGATGTATATAACATAATCTTATGTTTTTTTCAAGGAAACATTCAATTTTTTTTTAATACTTTATTTAAATGTTTTGAATTTTAATTAGACACTCTATATGTTGTTATTAAGTGTTTCCTCTTATAGTTGATTCTTCTTTGATGCCATCTTGATGAGGATGGACTCCTTATTTAACACTACATCTGGGATACTTTATTATAAGGTTATAAAATTGGATTGAAACTCTATATTTTTTATTCATTGTTTACTTTTGTATTTGATTTCTTTTGTGGATGCATAATTTTTTGGATGAATATGGAATCATTATGTGAAACTATATAGGTGTTGTTGATTTGTTGATTCATTAGTATTAAAGGAAGGAATATGATGGGTTTTTCATATTACAATTAATGTTCTACCATAGTGGTGTTACTATCCATAGATGGTCTTATTTTGATTATAAATACTCCTTAGTCTTGCATTCTATATTGGAACTAATGCATCTTAAATTTATATAGAAAAATTTATTATATGTTAAGAAATGAATGTATGGTTTTACTAATTTACTTTTATGGATTATATGCAACAAAAATAAAGGTATTATTTCTATAAACTTATGGTTAATTGGTAATTAAATTTTTCAATGGCTATAATTGTTAATTTTTTCTTCATATAGGCATGAGTGCTCATATACCTGTGAAAACATATTAGTCCTTCTTTATCCATCCTACATATGTAACTGAATATACATAATTATGGTTTTGTTGTAATAGTAGAAAAAAAACTAATGGTTTTCTATCATTCATGCATTATTGTGCTTAATGATGACTTATTTTTATAGTGGTGAGAGTTTTAACATTTCCTAATTTTATGTTGACTCTATTTTGCATGTTGATTATGTCATAGTGCAAGTTGAAGACATTCATAGGTTTGTGTGATTCAAGTGTTTATCCCTAAAAATAAAGGTTTTACTCTATTATGATATATAATGAATTTTAATTTGTTTTTATATACTACAACATAAACTTGTTACCTATAAGATTGAGTGAATGAACTTTGGTTATTTCATATAGTAGATTAAACACACTTATTTTATTAAAGTAATAAGCTCATGAAAGTAATTGAAGTTTTCTTATCTCTCTTATATGATTATTTATTTTTTAAATTAGTAGACTACCATGCCTAAGACTATTTATATGTTGGAATGAAATTCATTTTTATAGATTTGAATGAAACTATTATTTATGTTCATACTTACATTATTGCACCATTGACTTTGCACCTACAAGAAGACCTACAATTCAAAAGGCTTAAGAGGTATTATTTTTGATTGCATGTGTTTACCATTAATGTACTATTTGTTTATCTATAATTGGATATATGTAAATTATTTTTTATATTTGAATGGTTCCTTAACCTTTCTCTACTCATTTTGTGTATATTAATTGGGTATGCATGACTATACTTTGTTGTTTAGGAATAAAACTAGATTTAAGGGAATATTTCAATATGTTGTTTTATAATTAAAAGTTTAGGTTGAATGAATGATTGTGTTTATCTTGTAATATATATTACCCTATTTTACATATTAAAGAGCTTTTTTGATGTATTGAATAGTGTTATAAGTTTTATAGGCTTTGATTTATATTTATGTTAGGAAGGGAATTAAACATTGAAGTTTTAAAAGAGGTACTTTGATTCCTATTATGTGTTGTCCATGTAAAATCAAATTGCATTACTAAGTCAAGGGTATACTTGAGGATTATGATAAATTTTAGAAAAGTGCTTGATGCATCTCTTGTTGACTAGACTATTGACTACTTTTTCTTTATAGTTATAAGAAGTTATGTCATAGTTTCTGATAAATTTGGATGGTGATGGAAGTATGAAGTTGCTAACTCTATACCAAGTTATGTTCCATCTTTGTGTTATAAATGAATTTGAGTGTTTGGAATTTCAACCCTGCATATAATGTCAATGATCATAAGACATTGATTTGGATGTTTCACTAGTTGAACATGAGCCTAGTCAAACTTCTACATTGAAATTTATCTTTTTGCCTATTTTATTTTATTATGGAGCATTATAATAATTTTATAATGATAAATCCAAGATAAGAAATGTGTTTAAATTTTTATTGGTGCACTAGAGACCATTAAACCCACAACCAAATTTTTGAATAAAGGAATACAACCTTAAATTGTCTAGTTGTACAAAATAAATTATTTTTGTGTTTGATTCTTAGAGGATGTAATAGAGACTTGGTTCATTTTAAATTTTTGTACTATGTGGATCATGTGTCTTTTTAAATACCTATTTTTTTAAAAAATTAATGTAATTTCATGACTTTTATCATGCTTTTATAAATGTAAATCATTAGCTTGAATTTAACTCTTATTGGCACACATTAGACCACATAGACTTTTTAATCCCAATTTTATCATTAAAACCTTAATTTTTTCCTAGATATACTCACCTTACTCTTGAAAACTTATTTATACTTGTTTTTAAGCCTTATTTCACCTTAATTAGAATTAAAACATACTGATAATGGTCTAAACATTGTCATGTCATACAATTTTCATCATGTTGGTTATGGGTATTCCATATTTGAATTTTTTATTACTCTTTGAATTTCATATTTCAAAATTGTAAATGGTTGGGTAGCAACATATATGCATGTACTATAAGGTCCTATCAACATCAATTAAATATCAAGAACACATCACATATTTCACTCTCTATTTAATAAAGGCTTATTGTTGTGTCCTAAAAAAAAAAGATATTTCATCAGTGAAATATCATATAGTATTATCTTATGAAACTATGCCTCATAGGGCTATGGTTAGAAACTAGACCTAGACACAATTTTATTGTTAACATACATGAGTCCCGAGCATTAAATTGTATACTTGTTGTAATGGCAGAATATGGGATAACTGTTGAAAACCCCTCAACAAAATTATATTTTTTTGGTCTTCTTAGTGTGTAATTAAGATTATTAAAATGATAATTAACTATAACATTTGTTTTCATCTATCTATTTATCGAAGAGAAAATTTTGGAATCATCTATTGACAAATATTTTTAGAAATTTTCAATTCACGGGGATCTACAAATCCATTTTTGAATTAATTCAACCATTTTCAAGAGGATTTCCACTTTTAAAAAAAACAAGATTTTGGTCCTATAATTATCATGCCATATAATTTTTGTCACTGTCTAAAATCATTGTCTTCTTTATGATGTTATTTATTACTATGAATTCTTATTTTTCACACTTTTGATCTCTTTCACATTTATGTAACTAAAAATTAGGTGTCCATCTATATATTTCACTCTCAATTATTAATTGATTGATTTACTTTCATTCTTTCAATAAATTAAGTTTTTATTTGTTATTTTTTGTATGTATATCAAGCCTATCTTATCTCACCCCCTTATGTGGTTAGTGTAGTTTTTTAAATATCGGTGTGCCCTCTACATAAAATATTTTGATGAACTCCTCTTAAATAAAATATTCAACCTTAGGGTTTCATAAATTATTTACCTTTAGGATTGTTGTTGTGGTTGTTTTATTGGGTCATGTGATCCAAATTACATTTTTTATTTGTTTACTATTATATAGGGAATGTACCCCCTAGTGAGACACCCCTTTTAATAAATGGTAATCATGAATTACCTACATTAATAGATATTAGTCAATATTAATATATTTGTAATAATTTCATTTGGTAGTTGAGCCTGTAAGTAGTTGGGTTCAGTTTAGGATAATTTTATATAATCTTAGATGTAAGCATGAATGTAACCCAATTTATTTTATATAAAAAAATTGATTTGAATAAAATATTATCATGTATCCTTTTTAACATATTTTAACATATGTTTGAATTCCTAACATTGTTAGTAGAGCTAATGGTGTTGGATCCTTGAGTAATAATCCCTGAAAAAGTTGTGAAAGAGATGAAGAGGAAATTTTAAGGATTTTTCTTGAAGAAGTTTCTTTGTGGTGAATTTTTTCTTCTTTTTTTTTCTTAATTTACTTAAATTTTTAAAAAGTTTTTTCTTCATCTTAGTCTTGAGGAAGGCATGGTATCATGAGTCTAGATAAAATCACTTTATATAAGCACCATTCATATGTATAAGCATTGAACACCTACTTAAACTTCCTTATAATTATTTTTCTACTGCTAAAGTGTTAAAATTTTATTTGGGGCATTGGAAATTATTCATAGGCATTTTGTTTTTTTTAACTCTAAATAAGTAAAAATCCCATTTACTAATGTAAATTAATTTTGGGTGTTATTTCATTTAGTTGAGGTGTTTAAAATCATGTTGGGTCAGTATAAAAAGCATTAATTATGCTTGGAACATAAAAATAGATGATGTTTGGAATTAAAATCTATGCTAGTGCATTCAGAACTACAAGAAGGTGTTATATATTATTAATGGGGTGTTATTGAAGCCTAAAGAATTGAGGAGCTTGGGAAGTGTCCTTTTTTATTATAGAACTAGATATTATTGAAAGTTTTTTCAAAAATAAAAAATTGATCAAACAACATGAAATTTAACTGGGCCCATGTGAATATTTAATTGACCTTAAAATCCTTCTGTGTGGAATTATAATTGTTACAAACATGGAACTAAATTTATAAATATGGTCCTAAAACTAACAAATGGGCATTTAAAAGTTGATAAAGTTATATCCCCTACCCTTTTCTAGGCTGAAAAAAGTGTGTTGGTCCCTCAAATTTGATTGCGCATTTAAATAAGTGTTTAAATCCATTACTAAGTTATTATATTTATGATATATACTTGTCTGTAATTTTGAGGCTTAGAATAAATAAAATTTCTTGTAGTTAACACATCAAATAAGGGCTTAGTTGAGTTGGTTTCATGATTGAAATCAATAAATTTACAATGAAGACATCTCGGGATCAAAACTCAACACCTTATTTTTACATATAGAGTATTTTTTTATTAAACATGCAAATATGTGATATATGCTAGCTTTAAAAAATATTTTTTAAGTGCATGAGAATAATAGTTGGTAAAGAAGTTGTTATATATATATATATATATATAATTAGTAAATTTGGTCTATGCCTATACATTTTTTTATCTAGTTGATTTTTTTTCATAAACATAACAGTGTAACCACTTATTCCATAGGTTTTCAAACATTATAAGTACATCAAAAAATATTATTTTTTATTTTGAGGTATCCCTTCTTATTTTTGGATAAAATGTGTTTAAAGTGGAGAAATAAGGGTTTAAAATTGTAGAATAGCTGCATTTTTTTCGAATATAACACCTTAGTATTTTTATGAAGTTGGATGTGTTATTTTTATGAAAACACCATGAATGTAACACTATTTCCCACAACTAATGTTTTCAAAGATAGACCAATTGTATTTTGGAGTTTACATGTCCCTCAGACTCAAATAGACTAATAAAGCCAAAGATCCACCCATCTTAATTTTATTGTTATCTTTAATATTGATTTTTTACTATAGTAGCATTTTTTTACAAATGATAGAAGTTTAGTTTTTTCTAAATCAAAATTATGGTTTTTAAGTTCTTTAACATAATTGATGAGTAGAAAATTAAGTTATTTGGTGATGTTTTGTGTTGCATAGCTTCTCACCTCTCATCTGATGGGGAAATTATATTATACCATTTTTTTATTATTCATTGGTGATGGTACAAATGACAAGGGTTATTATCATTAGAAGTGTTGATCAAAATAGTGCTTATTATTGGGCATCAATGTAGATGTGTTAATTAAAGGGTACCAAATTATGACTGAGACAAGGATCAATGTAGTTGATTATGCATATGATGATACTCATACTATAGTTTAGGTATAGATGGTCAGAGGAAATTAGTATGTCTAGGATGATGTTCATCATTCGTAATAGGATCTAATTAGGATTTGTGTAAATAACACCATCTGTGTCTAGATCACAGTGTTTGCGTAAATAAAACTAGTTTATTGATACTAGGATGTATAGAGTGTTAATTCTTAGGGTGTGGAAAACATTATTAGATGGATTAACAACTATTTCCTCCACATCATATTTTGGTCCCCTTTAGATCAAGGGTTTTTTTTGGGTCATGTGACCAAATTAAATTATTTTTAGTTTTTATTTTTTAGTTGTTGTACGAAGCATGCATATCCTTAGTGGTTGAGAACATAAGTGTTGAGTTATGTTAAAGAAAAACTTATGTAATATTGTGAGTAAACATTAATGTAACCCAATTGATTTTATATGAATTAAATCTTCTTTGAATAAAATGTTGTCAATTAACCATTTCTACATAATTGACCCATGTTTAAAATCCTAATATGTTTCAAATTTTATTTCTCTATGGTTATTATTTCTCATTATGATATCATTAACACTACCTTATTTTATGTTCTCCACATTTTTATCTTATTCCAATTAAATAGGTTAGATATAAAAGACCTACTAGGTGAATTAATGTATTGAGATGTAGTCATATTTACTTGGATCAAATTCCTTTACTTGATACTCATGCTTATTATAAAAATAAAATGGTGAATATTGATGACATTACTACTCATTATATTGATCATGATAATGAAAATGGTACAATGAGAATCATGAAAATGAAAATTATGTAAATGTAGATGTTTGTGATGCCGATGTTATGAATCATATTTCTATGAATAACGTTACTTGTGATAATAATATTAGGAATGATAATATTTCAAAAATTACTATTGTTAATACACATGATATATTTTGGTTCTTAAATTTTTTTTATTATTTACTAAAGATATTAATGCCATGATTTATGTTTTTAAATAAGAATAAAATAATTTGAATTTATCCAAGGAATTTTTATCTAATGCATTATATGTTAGAATGAATATTTAAATGCTTTTATTCCACCTACTAGAGGTTATCCTTTTACATTAGGTAATAATTTTATTGTTCATATGGATTTTAATTTTGTTCCTCCACCTATTGATTTTAATCATGTTACTATGTTTATTCCTTCTTAGATAAATTTTTCTTTTGTGCCTTCTATTTCTAGACCTATTTTTAAATATACATATTTTGGTCATGACCTTTCTCAAAATATAGACTATCTATTCCCAAAAAAATTTAATTATACTTCTCAAGATACAATCCTTCAACAAAATACTCAAGATATACAAGCACAAATTTAAAAACTTTTAAAAGGTTCTAAAAAATAAAGTCACATAGTTATTTCTCATGATATATTACTCAATCCATTGGCTTATAAGGTCCTTATCTACCCCTTTCCTACTAATTGTATTTCACCTAAAGTTAAATTATTCAATGGAAAGGGTGATCCTTGAAAACATATCAAATCATTTTATGTTTCATATCTTTACTCTGCAAAAAAAGATAGATTATTGACTTAGATATTTCCTCAAATTCTCAAGTTCAATAGTTTATTAACTCTTTTTTCAGCTAAAATTATTCAAAAGGTCACATTTTCATAGATTGTGTAGCTTAAACAAGGAACTATTGAACCTATTAGTGAATATGTGCTTAAATTCAAAAAAATGCTTACCAAGTTGTCTCACCAAATACCTAATATTAAATCTCAAAGTATTTTCTCTCAAAGTTTACCTCAACCTATTAAAGACAAAGTGATATTGAACACATGTCAATAGATGCCAATATGATTAAATATGGAGATAGTGTCCCCACTTTTAGTGGAGTTAAACATTAAGGTAAAATAACCTTCAAGGCCAAGGATAATAATACAAATGCTTTTCAAGCTAAGAATGAGACCAATATTATAGTTAGCATAATAATTCAACCACCTAACAGGCTTTTCCTTCTATCTCAATAATGAAGACAATTTACACATTTAGCTAAGAGTCTTCATCAAGTGCTTAAGAAATTTATTGATTGAAATATAATCTCTTTACCTCCTCAACGTGAGTTTGACTCATCTCGACCTTTACTTGGGAAGTATGATGTGAATGCATATTATGATTATCAAAGATTTTTGGGTCATATTATCAGTATATTCTTTTTATTTCAACATAAAATTCAATATTTGATCAATATTAATGTCATTCAATTAGAATGACATAATATTACATTCAATGAATCAGTTGAATAAAAAAATTGACAATTGAAATTATTTACTAATCCCCTTCCAAATTATTTACTCAAAATACTAAACAACAAAATGATGTTTACATGTTAACTTCAAAATAATAATCTTCAATTTTAAATGATCATATATTAGATGGTTTCATAGGTATGGTCATAAATGCATGTAAAGACATTCCTTATATTACTTTCTACAACCATGATATTCCAATAGATGATTCTAACAATGGATCACTATTCATATGGACTTTCATAGATTCACATTCAAAGCTAACTAAAGGCATCGTCATTGATAATGACTCAAGTTTAGGATTATGTATAATTAAATTCATATTGTTTGAGGATACACTCAACATGATTTATATGGTATAACCATTTTCTTAAAATTTATAATAGTATTACTCAAACTCCTCTTGGGTGTTTCATATTACATGTCATTGTATGTCATAATACTTTTTTAGTTTAGTTTCAATTATTGTTGGATAATGGGACATATGGTATATTACTTGGGTGCCCTTGAATTAATCAAATGAGGCAAATCCCATCCACATTACATCAATATATAAAATTTGTGCATGATACCAAAGTGATTACTATTTGAGGCACTCCTCATGAGTTACCAGTACAACATCAACATGAGTTATTACACAAAGTTTTACTGAAATAATAAATTCTACAACATCAAGTGAAAACATATAGATTTCAAGTACCTATTCATGCACAATATAATGAATTCTTATCTCAACATCTTACATTTTCTCAAGCTAAAGGACCTAGTACTATTTCAACTACACAATCCAAAAAAAAAAAACTTTTGTATAAGAAGATAAAATAGATGTTGTATATCATTGCCATGATAATGATGACCCTACTAGTTTTTATGATTTTAGTTATTATACAACTCAGAACTAAATTTTTAATGATATTAATGTTACTAATGATACATTTAACTTCTTAAATTCATGATACATTTGAATTATATATCTTGATCATGAGTCAAGTTTACAGTTCATTACACATTGTTTGAACATTTAAATAAGATTAACAGTTAGAATTACTAGCCAATTTCATGTGCTTCGATGAAATAATCTATGGTATATAGTTTATTTTTATGATTTATTATATTTTTTGTGTCTCCATAGTGCTTAATTTATATATTACATCATGCATGGATTTTGGGTTCATTATGCTTTCTTATAATCTTCCATTTCTTTCCTCTCCTGAGTCATGTACACTAGTTAGCTACCTCCTTCTTGCATGTTTTAGTTTTCTATGTCATTCTTATAGCCCCTTGGTTTATGTTGATGGAATTATTTATTTAGTCCTTTCATTTTATTATTATCTCCCATTCCAAAAATATTTTGTGGACTTCCCAATAATTATATAACATATATATCAATTTCTTCCACCATAATCTGCACTGAGTTTTGATAGAAGTTTTAGGTTAGTGGGGATACTCCTCTACTTACTTCTTCTCACTTTTCACCCTTGAATTGTGTCTTTCTTCTTCTTATTTTATTGTTATTTCTATTGCTATTATTATTATTATTATTATTATTATTATTATTATTATTATTATTATTATTATTATTATTAATAATAATAATCTTGGATACTTTATTTATTATTTTTATTTTACATCTCTTGGATTATCTCTTGCTTGGTTCTATTCATTAAAAAATGATTAAAAAATCCTTTATATTTGATGGTTACATAGTTATTAATTTTTAAATGTAATTTTTATTTATCTATTGAGAGATGTTTACATATAAATTATTTACACACATGTTGCTTATGGTTTTATTTGATTTAGATGTAAGATATAAAATTTAAATATGATTTTGGACTTACAATTACTTCATAGCTTCATTATGCCTACACCAGTGGAAATCCTTACATTAGGGGATTGCTTATAATCGAGGCCTTTTTTAGTGGGTTTAAAGTTCAATATTTAATTTTTCCATTATCATATCAAGATTTGTAATTGAAAACACATATCCTTCTCTAGTTTATGTGATTATTCTATGGATACACTTTGTTGCTTCACATGATAGCTAAATTATGTGTTCTCTTATTTTCCCCATAATTGCTCATATTATTTGAATGTACATGGATGCAATTGTATGTGTTTGTATGTGTTTCTTGGCACATTCTAAATTGTGTTGCATATAGAGGATCCTTATAGGTTGATCAATTTCATCTACATTATGATCATGATTGTTTTGATTAACTAGTTCTTTATTAATGGATGAATTTGAAGAGTAGACTTGGAGTTTTTAAAAAAAAAACCTAGCCATAACCCTTTATAAAGTATTCTATTCAAATAAAGCACATGATGAATCAATTAATGCATACCAAATGTCTATATACTCATTTACATCAATCTAGGTAGATGTAGTAGTGTGTTTTCAAAAATATCATTGTGTGTTATACAAGAATATCAATTATATTTATTAAAGTACAACTAGATATGGTAAGTGGTATGTTGCTTAATAATTTGTAGGTGCACTCAACTAGTGGATTGAGATCATTTAAATATCTTGTCTATCCCATTTTTTTAATCTATACTAGAGTCAAATCATAATGGACCAATTAATGTGTATTGTATGTATATTTATTCATTTCCATCAATTTGGGTAAATGTAGTACCATGTCTACAACAAGATAATGGTATGTTCTATAATAATATCACTTATATTGGTTAAACTATAGCTATATATAGGTATTTTATACTAATTAAAAATTTGTATGTGCACTCATCTAGTGTATTGAGATCATTGAAAGATCTTATCTATCCCAATTTGTCTCTGCATAAAATTTAAAGCGTGATTAATTGATTGACATGTACCAAATTTATATCTTTTAATTTACATCAATCTAGGTAGAAGTTGTATTGTGCATGCACCAAGATCATGGTGTGTTCCACAAGGATCTAAATTATATTAAATGAGCTAAAACTAGATGTGGAAAGTGTTGTATTGCATAATAAGATATATTTTCACCTAATTAGTGGTTTGAGGTCACTAAAAGATAGTATATATCCCAAATTTTCTCTACACCAAAGTCAGAGTATGATGAACTGAATAATATGTAATGGATGTCTTATTAGTCATTTCCATAAGTATATGTATATGTAGTACCATGTTTTCAACATGCTCATGGTGTCATATGTAAGAATCTAAATTATGTTAATTTAATTAAAACTAGATATTGTAAGTGGGGTATTGTATAATAATTTGCAAGTGCACTTAACTAGTTAATTTAGATCATTGAAATATCTTGTTTATCCCAGATTTTCTTTGCACCAGATTCAAAGCATGATGAATGTATTAATGTGTACCATATTTATATCTATGAATTTACAATAGCATATATATACATTACACCATGTTTGCACCAAAACCATGTTTTATCCTACAAGAATCTTAGTTATATTGATTAAATTATATTTAGATATGGGAATATTTGTACTAGTTAGTAAATTTTAGGTGTAATTAACTAATTGATTTAGATAAATAAAATATTTTATTTATCCCAATTTATCTCTATTTCAAAGTATTAATTGATTAACACGTACTAGATGTGATACTTTCACAAAAATAATATTTTTATTTTCAATGGCTAATATCTAACGCATATGTTCAAATAAGGACATCATAAAACTTTTTCATCAAATTAAGATAAGGAAAAATCGACCAATACTTCTATATAAGGGTGCTATGATGGACTAACAAATCTATACACTAAAACACACACCATAAATTGGAATTCTAAATGTGTGTAGGGAGAGAGTTTCATAAAATATTCACATTGTTTTTTGGCCTAAATAAATGACCTGTATTGTCCATGCATATCTTAGGATCATTGGTATATGAAAAACTACTCTACCAATGTTGTTATTGAATTTATATTACAATATGCTAAGGTTGGTATGAGTTTTAATTTTGGCCTTTCTCATTTTATATAATAACCTAATCGATCTAGAGGGAATGAAGTTAGTCATGGAAGGTAGAGACCCCTTCCTTTTCTGTGTTTTCTATCCCAAGTCGCTCTAGCTCACTCAACATACAAGGTTCTCTCAAAGGATCTATCAAGTCGAAGTTCATTATTATAAATTTGTGAAATAATTATCCATGTAAAGAGACATATGTAGAACTATATTAATCAATTTCATATAGTGTTTACCTATGATAATAATTAAATTTATTCTTTGTATTTGGTATAATATTTTTGAAGTTTATTCTCTTCCATTATTATCACTAGTCACTCTATCTCATTGACCAATTAGACATCGAGAAATAAAAATGGTCCATGTTTCCTTTTATGTTGCAGTTAAACAATTTAATAAGGATGAATATATAACTTTGAGTACATATAAGGAACATGAATATTATAAATTTGTAAAAGATTAATTCTTGTAAGGAGATCTTATTCACATTTTAAAATTTTAAATTGAACTATGTTTATAAAAAATGTGTATTAAACCTAATTTTATAATTATAAAATTAGGCATTTTACGAAAATCATAATGAATAAATCTAATGTCAATTAATTTATCTTATAATTATGTACATGACTAATCTAAAAACAAAAAATATAACATCATAATTTTTTTTCTATCATTCAAACATTCTATTCATTTTATATCAAAACTATTTATATCTATGAAAAAAAGGAGGAAAATAAAACCTAATGTGAAATGAACAATAAAAAATTAATGAATATAAATAGCCAAACATTAAAGAGTGGTATATATGGCATATGTTGTCAATCAATGCAGAGTTTTCTCCTAAAAAGGAATAAAATATGACAAGTTATTAATATTATTTTATCTATATTTTCAATGTATTACATTGTTATTATTAAAAACATTTAATGTATTTTTTTCAATATAAATATATAGTACTATAGGACTTGTATAAAAAACCCACAAGCCTTATCTAAATTATATATAAATCCCTTAGTTGCTAAGTGACTTAAGAAAAATTATCAGAAAGTTTTCTATCCATGTTTCCTCCAAAACATGAATGGGGAACTAGATATAGAGAATGTATAGATTAATTATGATGTACCTCTTCCAACTTCTCATGCTCCCTTATCCACCCCTGAGTAACCTATAGGCATGCCTCGTGAGCACCATATATTATCACATGGTATAGTATAGACACTTATTTGTTTCAATCAAAGGGGAGAAATTAAGAGGGATGTAAATGTTGAGATTTTTTTGTCCCATCTTCATCAAGTGATCAAGCATCATTCTAGCACAAAATTCTTCAACCACCATGATTAGTCTGACTACCCAAAACAAGAAAGAGAATGTGCCTTTATAGGTTGATGGTACATGAATAAAGGAAGAATATTATTGAAAAATGAGACATACATGACATAGGAAATTATTTAAGAAGGTTGAAGCATGTTTCCTATAAAAAATAAAAATAAAAAAATCCCAAATCCCAATGGAAAAATCTACACACCAACAATAACACCAAAGATTAAGGGTGGATTTACCAAAGATTAAGAGTGGATTTTTTTAGTAAAAAATGAGAGGGTAAAATAATAGGGATAAAAAAAATATAAAAAAAATGTGGGTATCTTAAGGAAACAATAAAGAGGGTTCAAACAAATGTTGTTACTCATCACACTGGTTAAAAAACTCACAATGGAGTGTTAGCATAATTCTTAAGGTTATTGATCCTCATATTTATTAATTTTGAATAACTTAATTTAAATTGATTTTGTCTTTATTTTTGAATAACTAATGCATTTTTTTAAATCTTTTCCTACCATGGGGTATTTAAACATAAGAAAATTAAAAAACATATTCAATATTTGAAGAAGAAAAAAATGGAAATATGTTTTCATGACATATTTTACAAGTTTTTTATTGCATGTAGTTATTTCTTAATTAGTTGTTTTTTATATTTATTCTTATTTATTTATAGTTTTTTCAATAATACTACTTATCATAAGTTCAATAACCCAACTTCCAAATCCCACCAAGGTAATTATATGGAAATGGGGGAATAAAAGAGGGTCTTAAGTGAACGTGTTTTTCCTAAAAAATGAGAAACTTGAACTTGTATGGTTTACTAGAGATGCCTACAGTCAACATTTGAATATGCTATAAGGATAAGAACCATACAATTTTGATATGGTTTCTAAACTAATTTTTAAAAAAATTGTAAAATATAAGTATATAAAATAGCTAAATTTTGAAAAGGTACTCCTAATTTAATTAGAAAAACATAGTAGATAGTTCATTATGTACCCCCAACTATATCAACAAATATAAAAATTTGGTTTTTTGTTTTGAATGAACATAGAATTATCCTAAGTTTGTGACCTGTACACACACACACGTGTGTGTGTGTGTGTGTGTGTGTATTTATGTGTGTGTGTGTGTGTGTGTGTGTGTGTGTGTGTGTGTGTGTGTGTGTGTGTGTGTGTGTGTGTGTGTGTATATATATATATGTATGTATGTATGTATGTATGTATATACATACATACATACCTACATACATGCATGCATACATGTGTGTGTGTGTGTGTGTATACACACACATATATATAACCAATTTTTAATAATTTTACAAGTAAATAGACCCTAAAAATGATAAACCAACCATGTACCCCCTAACTACCCAAAAAAAATCAGAATTAGTTTTTTTTTTAATGTATATAAAATTATCCTAGTTTGTGATCCTATAAGTTTTTTCAAATTTAGATGAATGAAACAAAAGATACATAGTTATGGCATATAGTCACATATAAATACATGATTAAAAATAAATAAAGATAAAAAAAACTTAAAGTTGTGTGTGTGTGTGTGTGTGTGTGTGTGTGTGTGTGTGTGTGTGTGTGTGTGTGTGTGTGTGTGTGTGTGTGTGTGTGTGTGTGTGTGTGTGTGTGTGTGTGTGTGTGTGTGTGTGTGTGTGTGTGTGTGTGTGTGTGTGTGTGTGTGTGTGTGTGTGTGTAAGAGTGTGTTTGCTAGTGTAGTCATATTTTCATCAAATATATTGATGAAATTCATAGAATTTATCATTTTTGAATTTGGATTTTGTCATTTTTCTGTATAAAATAAGGATTTGGTTATGTGTGTGTAGGTCTAGTTCTTAGGTTCAAATTTCCAAACCTAAACTTGTTATAGTGCATACATGTTACTATTATTATAGAAGTTTCAAGGTTTTCAAGAAGTGTCAGATAAAAATTTGAATGTGTTGTTGTGAATTTACTAGAATAAATGTTATGTATAAGATACATATATATTCTTATACTTTAAATTTATTTTACTAAATATAATAACCTAGGGCCACTCTACATCTTCTGTAATTGGTCTTATAGCTACACAAGTTACCATTTAGAAGATATTTTTGAAAATCCAACCTAGTCAGTGCTTAGTCATTTTCAAGATTTTAGTATTGAACACAAAGCTTTCAAAGTGTAAATTTTGCAATTGGTGTCTACTTTGGGAAAACATATAGTCATTTTATAGTCTTTGTAGCCTTTTAGATTGATTTATGATATTTTTAGGAGTTATAGATGTGTCAAAATTAAATTATACAAATCTCACCTTTCCTATGGATAATGAAAAATATTCAAATATATTCAGTTATAAATGTCCCTATGAATCTAATTTTGACTATACGACATGAATTAGGCATCACTTGTTTTCAATTTATTTCATGATTGGATGAATTACATTATTGGTTAAATCAAAAATGTAATTTGGACCAATTTGATCCCTATGAAACAAATAAAAAAAATATGATGTGAATTAGGGATCAATTGTCCCTAATTTAATTATAGATTGAACCAATTATGTGATTGGTATAATCATGGACACAATTTGGGCTAATTTGATCCCTACATACCTAATTACAACTATATAGTGTGATTTAGGGATAAAGTGGTCCCAATCCAATCATTTATTAAACTAATTACTCAATTGGTTCAAATAGAGATGCAATTTTGGATAATTTGATCCTTATTAACCAAACTATGACTATATTATGTGATTTGGGGCTCATATTTCTCCAATTTTATCACTTATTGAGCTAATTTCTCTATTGGTTTAATCAATTGTAATATGGGACCATTTGAGCACTGTGAACCTAAAATTAACTATAAAATGTGGTTTTGAGCTCAATTGGACCTAATTTAATCACTAATTAAACCTATTATTTGATTGGTTCATTTATGGATATAATTTGAGCCAATTTAATAAATATTAACCTCATTGGAACTAAATTATGTGGCTTGGTGGTAGAGATGAGAATAAGGAGGCCAATTTAATATATTATTTACTCCACTATAGTGAAATAAATCACAAAGATCACATAGGTACATGAGACTAGTAAAAAAATACTTTCTGCATTAAGAGAGACAATTACATTCACAAAATATAGTGACATTCAATTCATAGCAAATCTTGAACTCTATGTTGTTTCAATAATACTATTTTTATATTATCACTATTCTTCTCTCTATTTTTAATTATTCCAATCCTTTCCATATGGTTTTTATCTCCTAATATTATTGAGTCCCAAGCATTACAACTTCCTCATAATTATTTCCCTGATCGAGAGATAGTTAAACCGTTTATGAAATAGATTCTTAAATTTTACTTGTGAATAATTACCTCCTAAAGAGATTTAATGATTTTTTCCAATACATGTCAAATTTTATTTTTATAATCTTTCCATCAAAAACAAAAATTTCTCAAATGGTGGTCACATATGAAAGTTACAACTAATTAAATTTTCTAAGACATGCACACTAGTTAGTGTTCACTGTGACTATATTTCAAATTGTTATCCTAGATGGATAATGATCATGACACATGGCATGATCCTATGGCCTTTACATAATTTGTTCCAATCCTTCCTTATGGCCTTTATATTCCATACATACCTATGGGAAACATCAATTACAACATATAAACTTAACAATCCATAAGTGGTCCCCATTGCTTTACTTTATAACTAAAGACACATGGTAAAAATAAATCTAATTAAGGATTGAAAAGCATCCAAATTACATAGTTACCACTTTATAACTTGTGATTTCCCATGATTATGACACATGTTTCAATCATAGACTTTAATACTCACATTATTGAGTATTCCTCTTATGGGAGGCAATTGAGGATGTGGATATTGTGAACATGAGCACAAATTTTATGGTTGTCACCACCCATAAAATCATCATCTAATGAATTAATTATAAGAGTTAAATGATCCATGTTTACTTTTTATTTTTATCCCATGGTCATAGACATATAAACTATCAGGTCTTATGATCCTTTTTGGCTAATAATTATCTACGATCACTTTAAAAATTATGAATATAATAAGTGACCTTATTGAATATACTTCCTCAAACAAATATAAAACCCCATGGACTTGGATACTTATGCAAATAATGTGTCCATCATGAATCATGAACCCTGAACATGTAAGTGGCAGCCTGAACATTAAAGTTAATGTTTCAAATGGAAATGTTTCCTAACTAAGAGACCAAAGTGACTTATTTGAATGATTAAAAATTTACTCAAATTTTTGTTGAAATTTTAAAAAAATTCCTACCTTTTTATTGGATGATGCAATATTTTTAATTCACTTTGGATGATCCTACTTCATACACCATGGTAAATGAAAATTTCTATGAGATCCAACTCATGAACCCATAAATTCGTTTGTTGACCTTCCAGTTTGGAAATTTTAGATGAGTTTAACCAATTTGCATTCTTTAACTACCTAGTTCCTTCACCTTCTTGACTCACCACTACCCCAATATTTGTTATAATTACATCACAATCTATTTGTAACACTTTAAAAAATTCAAGCAACACCAACAGTAGTTGTTCTCATATTATTTTATTCAACAATTGAAATTTACTCTCTATTTCAACCATCCACTAGCATTTATTTCTCTCCCTTCATATTTTTTGTGATTGGTGTATATATATATGCCACTAAATTTTCAATAGAAACTTTCCAATCCATGCAAAAAAATTGGCCTCAAACATGTGTTTTGGTGAAAGCTACTCCACAATTTATTTCATTTTTTTAAGGTCCATTTTTAACCCATTATTGAGATTAAAAATCCCATATATACCAGTTCCTCTAACATGAAGCTACACTTATTTAAATTAATCATAAAATTTTCCACTTTTAATTTATCCATAACTAGCCTAAAATGCTTTAATTTTCTTCTTTGGGGTGACTAAAAGTTAGGTAATCATCCAAATAAATAATCAAAAACTTAACCTTGAATGGATTTAATACCATGTTCATGAGTATCATGAATGTACTCAATTAATTTTTCAAACCAAATGGCATAACTATATGCTCATCCAGTTCATCATTGCTCTTGAATGTGGCATTCCATTAATCACCTTCTCATATTCAAATCTAGTGATATCCACTTTTCAAACCAATTTTACTAAAGTACTTAGCTCCACTCACAATCCATTAAGTCATTATTTTATTATTTTTTGAAAACTAGGGTCTAGTTCCTAAACAATAAAGGGTTTGGAGTAAGGGGGGAAATCTAATCAAATATAGTAAAATATAAATTTTTGATCAATTTAATTGAATTAATTACATAAGGAGAGAAATTAACTTATCTAGAAAAATAGGGTGAAATAAATGACTCAGGAGTTAGAATCTACTACACAAGATTGAGAAGATGTTAGGAAGCTAGATCTGACTTTCATTTTGTGAAAGGATAAGAGCACCATATAAGGACACCCTGGGGTCCGACACTATAGTCCTTTTCTACCACTATTGTCTATGAGACATGAGTTTTTTGGGTTTTATCCGTTGTCTCTGTGTGAGCTTGTATATGAAATTTTGGGGGATGAATGTGGATAGAGATCATTGTAAGTCCATTTCAATCTCCAAAACCTAGGTCTATCTACACACATAAAACAACAAATACATCAAAAGCATAAGAGGGAAAAACTAGGCTAGGGGAAGATGATCACATGATCTAGAACCCCTATTGTCCTAATCACTACCTACATTAACCCTCAATGCTAAGGTCTCAGATCAAATGTAGTTCTTCCTTAGGGAATATGCATAATAAACATGCACAGTAGATGCAAGAATGAAATTTTGCCTAGGCCTTTCCTTGATCATTCATGTAATTCTATATGTGATACAGAATGCTGAGCTATATTATTGACTAATTTTTATTATGTACTATTTCAAAGTAGTAAGTGCTAGATATAAAATGCCTTATGTAGTCCTTTATATAGGAGATTATTTATTTTTAATTTGAGAGCTTTATTCACATTTGGACAACATTAGAAAACTTAAGGATGAATCTAGAAAAGGGGTTGGGACTCTTTAAGTGAGGGAAACTGACCATTGGATTTCAAAATGACATTGGATAAGAGTGTTGAAAATGGACACCTTAGGGTCCAGCAATGTAGTCTAATCCTAGTGCTCCTATCCTATGGGCTCCGGACCTAGGGGATGGAATAAGCATGGGAAATCTGACCTAGTTGAGGTGTAATGACTGTTTAAAAATCTTGGGATGATTGGGAATAAGTAAAAGGGTGTGTAGATAATGAAACAAGACCAAAATGAGTAAAATAAAAGACATGGCTAAATGTGAACAAGGCTCATATTCTCCAGTTAGAGTCTCCTATAAAAGGACTATGAAAAGACATGATATGTGTGGTTTCTTGACCAATTTAGGTTGAATACATTTACCCCCCTTTGTATCACATTAATTTCCATGTAGGTAGTTTCTGGTACATATTTTCTTTTCTTTCTTTTATTCTAGTGATTCAATGATATGAAGTACTAGAATAAAAGAAAGAAAATAAAAGGTGTACCTAAACTTACCTACATGGAAATGAATGTGATACAAAGGGTCCAACTCACTTCTTATCCAGGGAAGTGGATGAAAAACTGAATAGTGATTGGAGAAAATAAGGAATCCCTAAAATGGATGCCCCCTATAATGAATCTGACTGGAATGAGAAATGCTCGAAGGCCCAAAACCAATGTCTGCCCTCTGTCCCACATAAACTCATGTAATCTAGAATGTGTGTATAGAATCTATATGTTTTGAAGAGTAAAATTTATCATGCCCCCACTTTGGATATCTAAACTAGAATTAATAAATGCTTGGAGGCCCAAAACCAATGTCTGTCCTCTATCCTGCACAAACTCATGTAGTCTAGGTCTGGGTAATGTAATAGACCAACCACTGTAGATAGTTGTGCAGTCCAATTTGGTGATAACTTAGGTACTATTTGGTGTAATCTAAAACTTTGTTTAATGTGTAAGAATAGAATGACATGTCTTTCCATTCCATCTATATAATCCTAGATGATGAATAATATGAACATCTATGTCATGCCATCAAATCTAGTATGTGAGTGATGCATATATATAATCTAGTAATCTATATAACCACATGTGACATGATCTATCATGTCATGCCCCATGTTTACAACTAGAGATCAAAACACTATGATTTGCACTATGCCTATAATTTGCTATTTAGTCTTATAATTGTGTTATGTTGTATAAATTTGTATGTGTGAGACGTGTAGTAAAGTAGATGCCCCCAAATTTGGTATCTAAGTCTAAATCTATATTAAAGTCACTATAAATCCATATAATTTGAACCACTATATCTGAATATTCTATGTACCTATACGTTAAATTCACTATGGATCTATATGATCTAAACCATTATATTTGAATAGTTTATGTATCTATAAACTAAAGGTGTATCCCTCTAAATGTCCTGAGTAATGCTAAGTGATCCATGTAATTTGAATCACTATATATTTTGACTGATCAGAGTTGAATTTGATAATTTGACTATTGGATGTGTATAAACCATTATGTATCCACCTATGAGAGTGGATAAACATGCTGGGTAAGTGTAGGATTAGGAATAGTAGGAATGATGCCCCCCTTTTGAGGATAGGGATGAGATCATTTGATAGAGGAGTTTGAGCCAAAAGTGATGAATAGTGGTGTAGGAATAGATGTAAGGTTGGTATGTGTTGAATTGATTGACAAGTTGTTTGATTTATTAGATTGAGTTGTTAAAATTGGAACAAGTTTTGATTGGTGATGATCAAGGTGTATGTCTGGGTGTAAGAGAAATATAGAGATGTGCATGCCATATTGGGAAAATGGAGTAGTGAGAGATCAAATTTGGCATGATGTCAAAGGTATTATTGTCACAATTCTATGGAAGAAAATGGTTTGCAAAATGGAGTTATAGGGATTTAGTTATGGGAAAAATGGTGTTTTTCTTTAGATGAAAAAGTTGTTTGATATAGGAAAATTGGATTGATTCTTGATTCATTTACGAATTGACTAGTTTGAGATTTGGAGTTCTAGAGTGAGAGATATGTTGAGGATATGAGCACATATCATGACTTAAATTTAGTAGTTAACAACCTAGGTTCAGGTTTGTGGTGATGTTACCCTGGTAAGTAGTTAAAATTCTTGATTTTTGCCTATTTGGAAGCCTATTTTTGATGTTTTTGAGCTATTTTAAGAGTCCTAGGAAAATTTTCACTAGTTCTAGTGCTCCTATTCAAGGGTCAACCCTCTTGTCTAGGGTTTAGTGATACTATATAGGTTATATCACTCCTATCTATTGTTGGTATCTTTATTACATCATTGTTATCCATTGGGCTTAATTTTTTGAGATTCTAATTTGTTACATGTTTTTTAGCTTGTCTATTTAATTTGGCATGTTTGACTGATATATATGTTGTTCTCTAGTGTTTTATAGGGCAAGGTATGGATGAGGGAGTTTTTTAGAGGTCAAGTGATGGAGACATTTAGGATGTTACCATTATTTTTTGATGAGAGAGTTGTCATGGATAGGGTAAGGTTGGGTCATGTGTGTGACCTAGGCATAGTGCAGTGGGATAGGTATCTAATTACTACCTTATGTGAGAAGTGAAATGTAGATACATGGATAGTGGATATTACTATGACTTTGGAGGATGTGTATTACATTTTGAATTTTTTAATTAGTGGATGATGTGTGACATTGTAGGATGACATGAGTGTTGATGTTATTGACTGTGCATCATTGTATTTTATTAGTGTGCCCTCAAGCATACATCAGAGAGGTAGCGATAGTGATGTGCTACTATCAATTATAGTAGAGTCTAGTATTCCATATCTGTGAAAGTTATTGGTCATGTTTTTAGCTTCATTTATTGCTATAGATGAGAGTGGAGTATCAATTGCATATAAGATGCATCAGATCATTCACAGTGTTGAGGTGTATGGCACTATGTTCTCATGGGGTTAGGCTATGCTTCCCACCTATATAGGGTTCTTTATAGGTTTACACAGGAGGTATTTAGTGGTGGTGTGAGTGCAGCTACCTATTGCATTATTGGGTTTATGAGCACATTGTAGTTATGCATCTGATTGGGTCACCTAGGATAGAGTGGGCACATCTATGGCCATTTGGGGAGTGGTGGATGAGTACATTGGCTATCTAGTCTTATGGGATAGATCATTATAGATGATTTTTAGATAGATTAATGGTTCATGATATCATATGGGGGCCCTATATAGGATTTATTGGGTGGGCTGAGGATGGAGTGCAGTTGTGGTATATGAGGGTCAGTTATTAGTTACATGACCACTGGATTAGAGTGTATGAGCACTTTCATTATGAGTGCATGACTAGATAATTTAGGGTACCATAGGATGTGTTCCCTACATCATGGGTGTGGGTGAGGAGTGCATGGGCACCAATGAGGGTAGGATCTCATGTGAGGCCTATTGAGGCTAAGTTAGCACCATTGCCTTTAGATGTACAAGATGTGGCTATAGATATTCCTGATGTAGATGATGTTGGATGTACATAAGAATATACCACATGGTGGGCCAGGCATTTGTGGGCTCCATTATATCCTATTGATGGAGGTGATGCTCCTGAGTATGAGGATCCTACATTGCTAGATGATGGGAGGTAAGTAGCAATTATATTTGAACTATGTATAAGTTTGTGTTTGTTTAGTTTTATTTGAAATTGTATATCTAATGTAGTGTTATAATTTATTGTAGGTGAAATTGGAGGTACTAAGGATATAGCATAGGCTGGGGTAGGAGGTAGAGATGATGGGTTCTAGGAGGCCATCATTGAGTTGACACTTTGAGATATCGCATGACATGTTCCTAAAAATGCAGTGGAGGAGGGTTTGATAGAGTGAGTGATAGTGATAGCCAATGTATATGCTCATTTGTTTAATAAATATGTTATAGTGATAGTTGCATATGTTAGAGTAGTGGGAGAGAGATGAGTTGAGGGTTGAGCTAGATAGGCATAGGATGCCCCCACTTGATTTTGGATCAATGAGTACAATGATTTTAGATGAGTACACGGAGCTTCAGCAGTGATATGCAGACTTTTATGAGGAGCATGGTTAAGTTACTAGAACAAGAGACTTATCATAAGATTCATTTGGGAGATCAAGGAGTTGTGGGGTCATCAAGTGGTAGAGTGGATTATGGGACCAATACTGGTGGAGAGAGTGAGACTGAGAGTGAGAGAATGATTCCCATTCATGATTGATTGTATTTGATATGATGTATATGTTTTTTAAAATTTGTTATATATATGGATATCATTCTAATTTTGACTCATGTGTACCATGTTATGGGATTTAAAATATATTGTTATATTCATTACAAATGGTTTATTAGAAATAGTTGTTTTGGTATTGATTTTGAGTTTGCATATGTTTAGGTAAAATGTTATTTGTGATGTGATTTGATTGTTCATGATATGTTGAGAAGTGTAATGCTAGGTTTTATTTGTAATCATATGTGAGCAAAAAATGTGTTGGTTTTATAGTTGGTAATTTGTTTTGATAAAAAGAGTTGGTTTAAGATTGGCAAAATAGGATATTTGTAAGGTTAGGATTTGGATAATTTGGTTTATCTAGTGATGGTTACTTGGAACTAAGAATGTTAGTTGTTAGTGGAAGGGGATGTAATAGAGAATTTTGTACTTAATTCCCTAAGAGTGGCTCAAGAATGCAAATGTTAGCCCTTTGGCTCCATCATTTTCCTCTAAGTGAAGCTATATAATCATGTGTGTACTAATCAGTTTTTTAGACTGTGTCTAATCCCTCTAAGTAGGTGGCTCAAGAATACAACGGCTAGCTAGTCCTTTGGCTCCATCATTACCCTACTAAGTGAAACTATGAATAGATATCAGTATGAATGCATGTCATATATCTATTTGAACCTTGATGGCCAACTGAACAAGTGCCCATACTGCTCATGCTATGAAGGAACATATGGTGTATCTAATATTGTTTTCTATGCACTAAATATAGCTATGTGTGGAGACTCTACAAAATGTAACCTTATTGGATGTACAACTAAAGATGTCTACTATGAAGAAGGCTCATCTATCCATAATTGTAGTGGATTACTACTTGAAATAACACCATGTGGCCTCTTATATGATACATATGACTGAGTAATATATTGAGATAGAACTATAGCCTATGATGGTGGCTTGCCTAATCTTAAACATAACAAGTTTCTATGTGAGATAGGACCCAAAAAAATTGGTCATAGTGAATATCTCTCTAGATCAATACTCTATGATGTGGATTCATATAATCTTAATCGTAGCAATTAACTATGTGAGATAGGACCCAAAAAACTTGATCATAGTGAATATCTCTCTAGAGTGGTACTCTATTGTAGTGCCTGTGAATATGTTGGATATGTATATAGAATTTCACTATGTACTCCTATGACTACAGTGATATATGTAGGCTATTCTCAATGTATTGGTTTCCAAACCTTCTAAATAGGTAGAATAGGAGATCTCCTATGAGGCTTTCTCCTAGAAGTTGCATTAACTCATGATGAGTGATCGATGATTCTTGTAAAGGAATGTCTTGGGATGACTCAGTCATGGAGGAATGAGATCTAGGACTTTATGATGGAAGAGTTCTCGATGCCCCCTATGTAAATGTTATGATGCCATTATCAACACATCTATTAATGTAATCCCTGAGTCCATAACAATCATTATCTCTAGATACAATGCTAGTTATAAAAGGGTTAATGTGGCTGTCTATGTAAGAGATGTGGATATCATCGATGAGTAAAAGGTAATGTGATTAACCTCCTATCTAGTAGTGTTGATAATATGGCATATGGGTTATCCCACTCTAAATCAAACTGTAGTATTGCCTTGTTTCTATTCTTTGTATTGCATACTATAGGTTGTGCTCTAGAGACTGGCTCTCTATTCTTAATTGGTTTCTTTTCTGGTTGTGGTATCCTATCTTGTTTAGGACATGATGGATGTTGTGTGCTAAAAGTTATATATATATGTGCTACTGTGAAATATAGATTAATCTAATCAACTGAATCTACCTCAATCAATCCCAATTTATTTTTTGAAGCTAGAAATGTATAGCATAAGTGCTTGAAAGAGGACTTTGTCTGATATAATAGATGTTAGAGGAGAAGTTGATGAAGACCCTTAATAAAGATATGTTGAATCTCTAAACATGTTGGCTTATAAATCAATCTTAACATGTGCATCTTGAATCATAAGATATAATCACTAACTAGCTCTAAATTATTTTGATGCAATGTGGCAAGTTTCTCATATGTAACATAAGGGCTCGTGTTTTCTATGCAATGTCTAAGAAATGCCTCCTATAAGTCATCATATATGTGAAAGGAACCAATGGGGAGTAGATGAAATAACCAATACTATTTTTCCCCCACTAATGTCTACTAGAACAATTTCAGTAGAATAAGAGGACTTGTATGCGATGGCAAAGCAATTTGAAAAGCTTGAAGGTGTACGAATGGATCTCGGTTCCATCAAAGTGAGGCAATGATGGTATCTAGAAATGATTAGGCAATGAAGATTTTACAAATGTCTTCAAAAAAGGGTTACCATGTAAATAATTAGCATCCATCCAAGACTTATAAGCCTTGTTTTCCAAGGTAAGGAAATGTACTTGGTGTTGTAATTCACCAACTACATGCATCAAAGAAATAATCTCCTAGGATGGTACGTTAGAATATTGAAGTGGTTCATTTAATCATTGAATTTGATTACTAATTTTATCCATGAGAATGTTACATTTATCAATTGGATCATAAAGAGAGGGTATGCTCACTTGAACCTGGGAATAATGGTAATTTGGACCTTAGTAGAGGGATGTGGGATACCATTATCTTTAGGTGAAGAGTAAGAGTTGGGTTTTATTGCAGTACGGGGTGGCTTGGGAGATTCATTGGTATCTTTATGTTTTAGTGAATCACATTCTAATTGGGTAGAGGATGTTATGTTATCATTAACATGTGCATTATTTAAAATGGAATCATGCATAGAAGTAGAAACAACATTTGGTAGTGCATTGTGTTTGAGAGGAAGAGTGAGAAAAGAGTTAGAAAGATGAGATGCATTTTCTTCTTAAATATGTACATAATAATAATAATTATTCAATGCATTATCATAGACTAAATATTGTTCATAGTCACTTTTATTTTCATATTCATTTGCATGTTCGCTATCATACTCATTATCACTTCCATTGTCACTAGGGAGAGGTGTGAGAGAAGAATTTAATTATTTTCTAATATGCAATAAATTATCATGTGAACTTGGAATATTATGTGCATCTATGTTATCCATGGATGGAATGCATGCATTATTATCATTTTCACTATAAGAAGTAAGAGTAAGAGAGTTATCATTTAGACATTCTTTTGATAGAGTAGAGTTGAGAGCATGAGATGCATCATTTGAATTATGCATTGGTAATTTGTTTTTATTGTGTTTATATTGTTTTATTTTGAACATATAATTATCAAAAGAGAGAAAAATATTAGTTTCACATGGAAGCAAATTATCACCAATAAGAGGTTCACTTGGAAGTGTATGACTAATTTGTTCATTTTAGGCATTGTGCATAGGAGAATGAGGTAAAAGTATCTTTCCCATCTATCAAAATTATTTTCTTTAGAATAAGGAATAAAAGAGATAGGTTTGAGAGAATATGATGCATCTACATTTTCATCACTGTCACTTTCACAGATATCATCATATTCCTCATTACAACAATAGTAATTATCTTCATTGTAAATGAAATCATTTTTCACATTTTTAGCTAATATGCAATTTTGTAAATTTGTCTATTCATTGTCATAATTATGAGAAAATTTTAGAAATTGATCTATGGGATGAGAGGGAAGAAGTGCCTTAGTGGCCATTTTATTTCTTTCACCAAAGAGAATATGTAAAAGTACTATTAAGCAAATAAATGCAAAAATAACTACTAACATACAAATTTTGAAAATATTTTTGAAAATCTAAATAATTTGTAAACATTTCAAAATGTTTTCCTAAAAATTGCAAGGAAGGTTTGGGGTTTGAGGACCTAGTTTGGAAATCTAGGGTTTTGGGCTAGGTTTTTAGAATTTTTAAAAATTATAGCAATAATTTAAATTCTAAAAATAATTTTGCATAGGATAAATGAACAAAATTTTATACAAAAATAAGAAATTTGAAATTAAATTTTTGCACAAAATAACCACTAATATTGAGATTTTGAAAATATTTTTGACACCAAACAATTTGCAAAAAATCCATAATATTTTTCTAAAAATTCTAAGGGAGGGAAGTTTAGGGTTTGAGGACCTAGTTTGAAAATCTAGGGTTTTTGGTTAGGGTTTTAGAATTTTTGAAAATTATTGTAATAATTTAAATTCTAAAACAATATTTGAATATAATTAATTCACAAAAAAATATATAAAAATTTAAGATTTAAAATTAAATTTGTGCACATAATTTGAAGGAAAAACCTTAAGTGTACCTAGGGTTTTAGATTTGTTCGAAGTAAGTCGGGTTCACCAAATGTTTTATTATTTTTAGGAAAATAGGGTCTAGTTCCTAAATAATAAAGGGTCTAGATTAAGGGGGGAAATCCAATAAAATGCATATTTTTGATTAGTTTAATTGAATTAATTGCATAAGGAGAGAAATGAACTTATCTAGAAAAATACGCTGAAATGAATGACTCAAGAATTGGAATCTACTACACAGGACTGAGAAGATGTTAGGAACCTAGATTTGTCTTTTATTTTTTGAAAGGATAAGAGTGATAGAATAGGGCACCGTAGGGTCTAATGCTATAGTCCTTTTCTACCACTATTGTTCTCAAGATTTAATTTTTATAGGTTTTATTCATTATCTCTGTGTGAGCCTATATATGAAATTTTGGGGGCTAAATGTTGATATAGATTGTTGTAGGTTCATTTAAATCTCCAAACCCTTAGTCTATCTACACACATGAAACCAAAAATACATCAAAATCATAAGGGGGAAAAAATAGGTTAGGGGAAGTATGATCGCATGATTTAGAACCCCTACTATCTTGATCATTGCCTACATTAACCCTCAATGCTAGGGTCTCATATCAAATATAGTTCTCCCTTAGGGAACATGCATAATCAACACACACGGTAGATGCAAGAATGAACTTTCACCTAAGGCCTTCCTTGATCAAGCATGTAAGTCTATGTGTGATGCAGAATGTTGAGCTATACTATTAACTAATTTTTATTATGTACTATGCCAAAGTAGTAAGTGTTAGATATAAAATTCCTTGTGTAGTCCTTTATATAGGAGATTCTTTATTTCAAATTTGAGAGATTTATTCACATTTGGATGATATTGAAAAACTTAAGGATGAAGCTAAGAAAGGGGTTGGGACTCATTAAGTGAGGTAAACAGCTCATTGGAGTTTAAAATGACATTGGATAGGAGCACTAAAACTAGACACCCTAGGTTCCAGTGTTATAGTCCAATCCTAGTACTCCTATCCTATGGGCTCAAGACCTAGGGGGATGGAATAAGTATAGGAAATATGACCTAGCTGAGGTAGAATGATCATTTGAAAATCTTGAGATAACTAAGAATAAGTAAAAAGGTGTCTAGAGCATGAAACAAGACTAATATGAGTAAAATGAAAGACATGGCTAAATGTGAATAAGGCTCATAATCTCTAGTCAGAGTCTCCTGTGAAAGGACTATGAAAAAACATAATATGTTTGGTTTCTTTACTAATTTAGTGTGTATACAGTCATACATTTTTGGCAATGGAAACATGTATTTAAAGGTGGTTTTATTTATTGCATGTGGATCCATGTAGATTCTCCATTCTACACCCTTATTGGGTGCCAAAATGGTCGGGACAACACATGGGCTCAAACTCTCTCTAGTTAAGCCATTTTATAGAAACTATATCACCTTTTTTTTAATTATTTCATTTTCCATTGGATTTTATCTATAAGTTTCCTTATTTAAAAATCTTTATTCTATCATTAGATCCATATGATAGTTAACTCTCTTTATTGGTGGAAGCCCTTCTGGTAAATCTCTTGTCAGAATATCAACATATTCTTCCAACAAATTTTTAATTTAAAAAAGAATATCATTTACCTTTGACATTATCACAACTTATATAGGCATTATAATAAGAGGGAAACATGTCTCTTGCTTCCTTGTAATCTTCAAAAACTATTTTCTTAATTCCATCACCACTTTGGGACTATATTCCACAACTTCTCCTTTGTCCTTCACTATATTTAATGTGAACATGTTTCCATCCTTCACTAGAGTGTAAGTTCTCACTTTTCATCATGCATATCTCTTTTAGCATACTATCAAACATTTCTAAATAGCACTTGACATACATCCATGGGCATAATGTCACACAATACTGTATTTTTATATGATCCAATTTGAAATTTGATCCTATATTATTCATGCATTAGAACTTGGTGGCCATTAAAAAATAATGAAAACCTATATATAATTGGATGTACTAAATGTTTCAATGTAATTTTTTCCACCATGTCATTAGATACCAAAATATATTTTCTACCACTATTAATGACAACCTTTTTAACATTTAACCTCTAATTTGAAAATAGTCTAAAATATACTCTTTATTTGTTACTTCCTTGGTTGGTATCAAAAGTAATATTTTCATCATAAGGTCCTCTCATTATTTATGTCTCTTCCGTATGTACTGGAGATCCAAAACTTTATTCATCTCCCTAAGCAATATGAGTTATTCCTTTGACTCATATGTTTTTATTCTAAGGTTTTTATAAACACTCAAAATATCTATATCCAACATACTTATTGCACTTAAATCAATTACCCTTGAAGCCTTGGCCTCTTCCAAATATCATGTCCCTCTAGTTTAATATCTTCTTCCCCTTGTTATTTCATTTTGAATTTGAATTTTTTTTTCATCTCCATCATGGGTTTGTTATCCTCTTCCACTACTATTTTTCCCTTTGCCTCTTTAGGATCTTCCTATAGCCCTAGAGGTCATTTTTTATCTCCTTGACAAATTTTCTTCCGCCTTTAATGCACATTTATATGCTTCTTCCATAATTCTTAGATTAAGTAAACTAATTTACTCTT